>MU673698.1:17760-65848 GCA_026770625.1 Nicotiana glauca | reverse complement strand
ATTAAAATTAAAAATTACTCTAATTAAACTCCAAAATTATTTTACTAACCATTTTGTAGTAGTTTTTTAATTAAAACACTCAAAGCTAAAATGAACTATTTTTTATAATTTTTCTTCTATTATTTTGAAAATACGTTAATACTAAAAAATGTAAAGTTGAGAATCTTAAAGCATATACATTTTTTGAATTTTAATTATGAGTTATTATGTGAACAATTAATAAAAGGATGCAACACAAATTTTTTAAAATTATAAAATTATTTTATTTGATATTTTTGGAATAATTTGCTTAGGGTAAAAATCACGTGCTCACAGCTGTGATTACCTGTTGCTGTTGGTTCGTAGTAAGGTGTCAGATTGTTAGTTTTAGCTTTACTTTGTGGCATTTCGTGGATTTCATATCTTCAGACATTTTATATGCTTATTACTCACTGAGTACTTAGTACTCACCCCTATTCCCTGCACCTTGAGTGCAGATTCAGGTACACCGGAGGCTTAGCTGGGCAGTCTTTGTTTCCAGAGCTTATTAGAGTTGTTGAGGTAGCTGCTTGACGTTCGCAGTACCTGACTACTCTTTCTATTTTAGCTTTATTTATATATTTATTTCCAGACTTGAGTATTTCGTTCAAATATTTTTATCTAGTTTTATTTAGAGGCTCTAGACTCGTGGCCCCAGATCTTTTGGGAATGTTTTAATCAGACATCGTATTTCTCAGTATTATTCTTCTATGAATATTGGGTTATTATTCTAAAATTATTAGATTCTCTTTAAAAATTTTGGTTTTGAGGTTTACAGTTGATTTGGGAATGACTGTTGGTCAGGCTTGCCTAGCTTTAAGGTTGGACGCCATCACGACCGGGTTTCGGTCGTGACAAGTTGGTATCAGAGTCTAGGTAACTCGGCCTCGCGAGTCAAGAGCCGGTTTAGTAGGATCTCACGGATCGGTACGTAGACGTCCGTATCTATCCTCGAGAGGCTACAGAACCTTTAGGAAACACTTCACTTTCTTGGAATTCTTATCGTGCGTATTTGATTCAGCTTGAGATATAACTCTTGAAATTCCTTCCACACATCTGCATGGGCACACAAGCGCTCAGTAATATATTTGCCTTGATGGCTGGTGATTCTCCGATCGAGGGGCGAGATGTAATCTCCGTGAGTTCATGTTGGGCCAGTCTGGAAGACTTGAGGCCGAATCTTCGCCTATGGTTGGAGCACCAATGTGCTGATTTTGCGAGCTAGTATTATGAACTTATATGTTCAGTATTACCCCTAATTGTGGGAATGTCGGCTCGATAGCTACGTGGTGAGTATATTGGGGTTGTGTGGTGTGTATATTTGACTTGGAAGAGTCGAAAAAGGACTGCTAGATGATAGATGGACCATTAAGTGTTTGATCTCCCTTATGATTGGATGTGTTGCCCCGAGTAGTGGGTGCGTGGAGAATCTTTTTAGTTCCCCTAGTTGGGAGCAAAGTACATAGCACGTTGCGGGTTGAGTTTAGACTCAGGAAGATTATATGACTGTGTAACGTATATGATGGTGGAAAGCATGCTAAAATATTGAATTGAGGCGAAGCAGGTGGGATATCTCCTACGGGGTGTCCTTAAGTGGTATGATCCTTATGTATAATTGCAAGGTATTTTCTATGTGTATGATTCTAATAGGTGCAATGCATGTCCATGTATCAATTTTGATAATATAATACAGGTAGTATTGAGATTAATGTTGTTGATATACATTGTGATGTTTTGTCGAGTTGTAGCCGTGTTGTTAGGATGGTTTTGGTGATTCTCTGCTAGGTGGATAGGCCCAATTACATAGGAAACTCTGCCAAAATTTTTGAAAAATTTGGGACTTAGTAAAAATTTGGTCACCTAGAGAGTAGGCTTAACTGTTATATGAGTGAATGCAAGAAAATGCAGAAGAGTTAAAATTCTAGATGATTTGTGTTTCCACAAGCTTATGAAAGAGAGAGGTTAATCTCACTATGGTATTTACGACAGCAATGGAGCATCCCTGTTATGAGTATAGTGAGTTGTGATATATGGCTTCGAGCTAAGTTGGGGAGGTTGCTGTCGATTAGCGGATTGTACAATTATGTACTATGTTAGTTCTGATTTGATGCATGCTAGTGAATCAATTCTGGTTGCGGATATTGGATCGAGAATGACACGAGTGAAGGAAATTTTTTGACAAGATGTCAAGAAATTGGATGGGCAGGAAAGAATTTTTGATGGTTAAGATAAATTGGTATTGTCTTTAGCGTTACCAGAGAGCAGTGTTGCATTTGGGTTAGTGATTCTTGATCGCTTTATAGAGTTAGTACGACCGATGGTTTGGAGGTACGCTCCAGATATTGTTGTGGTAGGTTGTGGGAGTGTGTTCCACTGGAAGACTTTATAAGTGTGACATGTGATCACTTGATTGGTTAAATATGTAAACCAAGTATGAAGTTTGAGATGATGTCGTTAAATTAAAGATTCATGCCTGGAGGGCACTTGGCATATTGGGTTGTGAACTGGGGAGGATTACTCCGATTATAATGGCTGCACTCTTGTTCTATGAGGAAAATGGAAGTTATTATAGACCTTGAAAGGTTATTAGACTAGTTCAGTGTGATCAGAATCGGCTTGAAGTCGATGGATAGACTTAATGTGAATAATGGCTCTATATCCGGCCAGATGTGTGCATTTTTGTAACGCGGTCCTCGTGGAGGAGTAGTTAGGTTAATGTTTATTTGTTAGATATTTCGTGTAGTGATGCATTGTGCTGTGTGAGTTGTGAGACAGCTGGAGAAACTGCTATATGTTAAGAATCTGCGTAGGAATGACACGTTATATGAGCATCTTGGCTCTTGAGATTCAGATTGTACATCACACCTCAGTTGTGCTTGAGTTTTGTAGCTTATATCGCTATATGTCCCTCAAAGATATTATTATGCACTCAGTATGCGTACGACCGATACTCGGTATTATGTTGTAATAAGAAAATTTGGCTCGATGTGCATCTCCTTATGTGAGATCTATGTGTGGATCGGGTAGCACACCGCCATGGGTATGTTATCTGGATCTGGTTGCACGCCGCACAGTGTGATATCGTGTATAGTTTTCTATATGCCATCTTTGTATGCCTTGATTCTTGTTTCCAAGGAAAGTCTGTATTTGTGTGTAGGACTTGATAATTCCTTCCAGAGCTCATTTTCTTTAGTACCACATTCGAATCGGTAGCCTATTGGCATATTGGGGCATCATATGTGACATTTAATTATATCTGGAGTGGATTATTGCCCGAGCAGTTCGTACTGGGTAAGACGAGATCATTGAATTCGAGATCGGTGCAATCTGAGTATATGAAGTAAAGTAAAGAGCTAAGACCATTGTTTCGTTCAGAATAAGGTGATAGTTCTTACCAAGAGTATAAAACTAATGAATTGTTGTCTCAACGATGGCTAAGAATGTATACAGATCTCATCCGTCGTGTCAGTATTGTAAGAATTTGCACAAGGCATGTGTATGTCATGCAGAGCATGGGATGTGTAGTGATTCCTTCTAAGCGATTACATAAGAGAGCTTCAGATGATTAGGGAAGATGGTATTGCTAAGTGGAAGTGATTTGACGCGAGTATGTGTTTCAGAAAAAGGTAATGTGATTAAACTGATTATATTTTAGTAGTGTTGCGGCATGTTCTTGTTGGGTCCACTAGGGTATTCCGATTTGCTTGGTAGCACAGGTAAATATTGATTATCTGTCGTGGAATGATTTATATTTCAAAGAACTAGCGGACAGCTGGGAAGGAGTACTTTCTTAACTGGGCATTTGTGATAGATGTTAGTGCAGAGGTTGCTATCATTGATCCTGTTCCGTTATTGAGGAACTTTTTGAATGCGTTTCGTGTGGCCGGGCATGCAACCGAGCGAGATTGTGGATTTCGACATTTATTTGGTGCCTTCGGTGGGAGTTATGGAACTGAGTTCGTTGGCAGGCCAGTATGGCTACGCATTTAGCTTGAGTTAGCTTGGTTGACCCTGATTTGTACTATTGAGGAATAGGTTGAGTCTATCGTTATTGAGCTTGTTAGCAATTTGAGGAAAGCTATGAATTGTTTTTTGATGTTCTGAGAAATTGTGATTTATTAGTTATGGGCACATGTGGTGCGGTTCCATTAAGAATTCATAGAGAAAGTCGAGCGGGAAGAATAAATAAGTGTTGCTTGGTGTATGGAGCATTGGTTATGGTCTATCGGGTGGTGTGTTGTGTGTTCTATATTTCACCGTGGGTGTAATGAATTATGTTGGTTTCAGACATCAAATGTGCGTGGTTGTTGATTTTGAGCATAGCGGTTTGAGGTGCTTCAGGTGTAACGGTGTTGGAATAGGATCGCGCATTGTAGCGAGGCTACAGGAGTTATGACCTTTCGGAGTAGATTCAGGCATTCTATTTCTATAATGTGAGACGGGGTCTCAGCCTTGTATTGTAATGGCATTGATAAGCTCTAGGTACAGCTCTTTCGTTTGAGTTATTTGTTATGATTTGAGTGTGTTCAGATCGTTTTTCATTGGTGCATGTATTATGCAAGATGTGGGTTAGACTTGTATTGAGGTATCATACCATCAGAGTGGTGTTGGATTCGAGGTGATTGTTGGGTTCATTAATGAATTCAGACAGATTTGATCTCAGCTTGTTAGGAAGATAATATCGAGGTTTGACCCAGAAATCTATCGTGATATTAGTCAAGAGGAGTGGTTTCATGAATGGTTGATCCGAGAGATGATTATGGTTTATAGCGTGTTTCATTCATTGTTGGCAGTATTGGAAAGTGCGGGAATAAGGCTTTAGCTAATAAGTGGTTCTCTGCCGGTAATTGGTTGCTGGGGATAACTGCTGTGAATAGAAGTTATGATCCCAAGTGTTTGGTTTAGGCGGTATATCATATATTTTCACCTGAGGGTGCAAGTATGGGTTATTACAGCTGGTTCGGGCTTACTCTGAGTACAGATGTGAATTTTTGATCTTGTATATGATTTTCGGAAAGTGCAACATGGTTCTATGGGTTGGTTTATGGATTTAAATGGACTGTAAAAGTTTGGCTGTATTGTGTTATCGGGTCTATGCGAGATAGGGTGACGAGGGATCACCCCAGACATATGGTTGGTAAGATCATTCAGCTACTGGTTGGCTTCTATAACAACTCTCGATACGCTCGAGGACAAGCGTTTGTTAAAGTTGGGGAGGATGTAACGACCTGACCCGTCGTTACGGGAGTAACTGCCCCGTTTTCCCCATTTTATGCTTTTATATGTTTCATTATATGTGTTTGGAGAATTTGAAGTAATTCGGAGAGAGTTCGGTTAGAAATGAGACAATAAGTCTCTTTATGAGAAGGTAAGTTTGGAAAAGTCAATATTCGGTTGACTTATGAGTTAGAAGGCTCGGAATGGATTTTCGATGATTCGACTAGTTTCGGGTGATGATTTGTGACTTAGGAGCACAATCGGAATTGAATTTGGAGGTCCGGTGTAGAGTTAGGCTTAAATTGGCTAAGGTTGGATTTTGGCGAATCCCGGATGGTAGTTGAGATTTTGATCCGATGGTCGGAATGGAATTGCGAGAGTTGCAGTAGCTCTGTTAGGTGATTTTTGATATGCGTGCAAAGTTTCAAATCATTCGGAGGTGTTTAGGTCTGGTTTTAGATCAAATGCATGTTTCGGAAGTTTTAGTTTAACTTAGGCTTGAATCCGTGGTAATTCAATGATTTTTGATGTTATGATAGTGTTTTTATGTTACAAGCAAGTTTGAATGAATAAATAGAACATATATGTGCATTTGGTTGAGGTCCCGAGGGCCTCGGGGTGATGTCGGATGATTAAAATGGGAATTTTTGAAGTTGTAGCAGGTCTGTTATTTGAAGCTCCTGGTATTTCCGCATCGGCGGAAAAAGGACCGCAGGAGCGGTTCCACAGATGCGGCTAAATTGTCACAAAAGTGGTCCTGGTGAGGGCTGGCATCTTCCGCAAAAGCGGATACCGCAGAAGAGGTCATGGAATATTGAGGAGACCGCAGAAGCGGTCAATGTGATCGCAGAGGCGGATACCGCAAAAGCGGTTTAAGACCGCATAAGCATCCCAGTTGACTTAAAGGAAACCCGCATAAGCAGTTTATTGGCCGCAGAAGCGTTCTAGTTGTTGCAGAAGCGAAAATCGTAGAGGGTTTTTAATAAACAGTGCTATCGAATTTCAGAAGTTAGAAAATATTTTAGACTTCGGGGAAAGGTGATTTGTGGGCGATTTTGAAGAGAATTTGTGGGATTTCATCAGGTAAGAGTTCTTAGACTCAGATTATGTTGATATGATGTAAAAACATAGATTAAACACTGAAAGACCCAGGATTTAAGGGGTAAAAATGGAGGTTAGGGCTTGAAACCTAAGAAGGAGCAAAGTTGGAATTTGAGGGGTCAAACGGACTCCGATTTTGATGAACTTTATATGTATGGACTCGTGCCGAGACGAGGAATCCGTTGGTATGATTTTTAGAACCTTTTGAGAAGTGGGCCTGGGGATCGGGTTTTACCAACATCATGAATTTTAGTAATTTTCGAGTATTTTTGATTGGGTTATGTTTCTTTAACCTGTATTTATGTATTCGTTGTGGTTTTGACTAGATTCGATGTGTCAGGAGGTCGGTATGAGAGGAAAAGGCATTGCGGACCAGTCTACGGCCGGTTAGAGGTGAGTAGTTGGTGTATATGATGGCCTAAGGGTTTGAAACCCCAGCTTATCACATTGTGACGCTATTGTAGGGCGTGACTCGCACCCCATGGCAGGTGCAGGATTGTTTATGGCTAGGAATTGTGACTTGGTCCATCCTGAACAAGAACGTTTCTAAATTGGCGAGTGATACGCACCCTGTATGGATTATATCTGGGCTTATTTCCATGTTTGGGGCCTTGTGCCGATTTGTAGCATCCTCAGAGGATGAATATCGTTGTGATAGCATGTTTTGCATAATAATTGATCTCAGTCCTGTGTTTAATCACTGTTATGAAATGCTAAGTAACTTTTCCTGAAGTAAAAAGTATATTCTCTAAATAAATTGGAAATTTGGAAATTAATTGAATCTATTACGTGACTCATATGCATATAGTGGACTGAGTATGGATCGGGCTGCACGCCGTAATGAATGTTATGATTATATTGCGCTTGGGCTGAAGGAGATCCTCCGGAGTCTCTACATACCCCCAGTGAGTGTCGTCGATGTTAAATGGATCGGGCTTTACACCACATCGTGTTCATGTGCATTGCATTCATGCATTGTTATTTACTTGATCTAGCTATGATTACCTGTTGCTGTTGGTTTGTAGTAAGGTGTCGGATTGTTAGTTTTAGCTTTACTTTGTGGCATTTCATGGATTTCTTATCTTCAGACATTTTATATGCTTATTACTCACTGAGTACTTAGTACTCACCCCTACTCCTTGCACGTTGTGTGCAGATTCAGGTACACTAGAGGCTTAGCTGAGCAGTCTTTGTTTCCAGAGCTTATCAGAGTTGTTGAGGTAGCTGCTTGACGTTCGTAGGACCTAACTACTCTTTCTATTTCAGTTTTATTTATATATACATTTTTTCAGATTTGAGTATTTTGTTCAGATATTTTTTTCCAGTTTTGTTTAGAGGCTCTAGACTCGTGACCCCGGATCTTTTGGGAATGTTTTTATCAGATATCGTATTTCTCAGTATTATTCTTCTATAAATATTGGGTTATTATTCTAAAACTATTAGATTCTCTTTAAAAATATCGATTTTGAGGTTTACGGTTGATTTGGGAACGACTGTTGGTCAGGCTTGCCTAGCTTTAGGGTTGGGCACCATCACGATCGGGTTTGGGTCGTGACAATCTGTCACCCCTAAAGCATGCTCCCCTCGCCAGCTTAAATTGTTATGTTCTTGCTATTTCTTTCCATTATACTTGCATATATATATATATATATATATATATATATATATATATATATATCTGCACAGATTTATGTGGTGTCCAGTCTAGCCTCATCACTACTTTGCCGGGGTTAGGCCAGACACTTACCAGCACTTGGGGTCGGTTGTGCTGATGCTACACTCTGTGCATTTTTGCACAGGTCCAGGTTTCAAGCAGCAACAGCAGCAGCTTTAGCACGGGAGCATACCTTCAGTCCGGAGTGACCCGAGGTAGCCTTGTAGGCGTCCGCAGGCCCGACATCTCCTCTTTCCTTATATTATACTGTCATCTTATTGTACCTAAGGTAAATAAATTTATGCTTTCTTTCAGACTTTGTATTTAGTACTTCTTAGATGTTCGTGAGTATGTGACTCTAGTTCCGGGGTAGAGATTCTTGTTGGGGTTATGTATTTTATTCAGCTATCTAAGACTTTTGCTTATGATTTTTAATTCTGTTGCTTTTATTTTAATGCTGTTAAATTATTAAAAAGGAACATGTGTTTAATGAGTGTTTAATTAAATTGGCTTGCCTAGCTCCTATTAGTAGGCACCATCACGACTCCCGAGGGTGGGAAATCCTGGTCGTGACAAGTTGGTATCATAACACTTGGTTACATCGGTCTTATAACTCACGGACAAGCTTAGTAGAGTCTGAGGGATCGGTACGGAGACATCTGTACTTATCCCCCAGATGCTGCCAAGTTAGGAAAAATCTCTCCTTTGTTCTTTCTTGTCGTGTGGTTTGGTTTCTCAATGCTAATTGAACTTCTACTCTATTTTCTCGCAGATGGTGATAGCACGCTCTTCCTCATCTACTGATAAATAGTTCGAGCCCAATGCAACCCTAGCTAGGGGTAGAGGATGAGTCCGTGCTAGAGGCCGAGGTAGGGGCAGAGTTCAGCCTCGAGCAGTAGCACCAGCGGCGGAGCCTCAGGTCGGCTTTGCCAAGGAGGCTTTGGCCCTAGCCCCAACAGCTCCAGTGGGCCCAGCTCAGGTCCCAGATGGATTTATTTCTACCCCAGTTCTTCGAGACGCTTTGGTCTGATTGGTGGACCTCATGGAGAGTGTCACCCGAGCAGGATTGCTTCCTGAAGCGCTAGCCACTTCTCAGGCTAGAGGAGGAGCCCAGACTCCTGCTACATATACTCCGGAGTAGGTAGCTCTCCAGGGTCAGATTCCAGTGATTCAGCCAACTATGGCAGTTCAACCGGGGTTAGTAGCTCAGACCGGCGATGGAGCGGCTATGTCCGCAGATGTTTTGTGGAGGCTGGATAGGTTCACCAAGCTCTTCACTACTACTTTTAGTGGTTCTTCTTCTAAGGACCCCATGGATTTCTCATATAACTGCCATGAGGTTCTTCGAAACATGGGCATTGTGGAGTCCAATGGAGTTGATTTTGCTGCATTCCGTCTATCTGGATCCGCCATGACTTGGTGGAGGGATTTCTGTTTAGCCAGACAAGCAGGGTTACCGTCTTTGACTTGGGAACAATTTTCAGAGTTGTTTCTGGAGAAGTTTCTCCCCGTTACTCAGAGGGATGCATATCGGAGGCAGTTTGAGTGCCTCCAGTAGGGCTCTATGGCGGTCACTCAGTATGAGACGAGGTTCATTGATCTATCTCGCCATGCTCTTGTCATATTTCCCACTGATATAGAGAGGGTGAGGCGATTTATTAATGGTTTGATTCAGCCGATTCATCTCCAGATGGCTAGGTAGATTGGTAGTGAGATCAGCTTTCAAGAGGCAGCCAATGTGTCCACAGAGTTGAGATGGTTTTGTCACAAGGAGGTGGTCATGAGGGAGACAAGAGAGCCCATCATTCCGGTAGATTTAGTGGTACCTCGTCGGGAGGTAGAGATTCATATGGTAGAGGCCATCCTCATAGGCCCTTTCAGTCTGCTCTCCAAGTTTCCCACGGTGCATCAGGTGGTGGTGGTTCTCAGGCACACTATTCTGATCAACAATCATTCAGTGCACCGCCAGCTCCTATTAGTGCACCACCGCTTCGGAGTTTCTACGGTTGTTAGCCTTAGCAGCCGAGGGCTTCTTTACTTGTAGTGACACGAGGCACATTGCTAGGTATTTCCCTCGATCTTCGAGCATTTCTAAGCAGCAGGGGCCCCGTCCTATGATTCAGTCACCAGATGTTCCACAGGCCGTCCAGCCAGCCAGAGGCTGGGGTAGAGGTACTAGAGGTGGAGATAGAGGTCATAGAGGTGGAGCCCAAACCTCCAGAGGTGGAGTCCAGCCAGTAGCAGGCTATCCCAGAGAGGTAGATCAGAGTGGTGGGGCCCAACCCCAATGTTATTCTCTTCAGGCTAGGCCCGAGGCAGAGGCTCTAGATATGGTTATCACAGGTACGGTTCTGGTTTGCGATAGAGATGCTTCGGTGTTATTTGATATGGGGTCTATGTATTCGTATGTGTCATCCTATTTTGCCCCGTATTTGATCATGGCTAGTGATGTGTTGGGTATTCCTGTTTATGTGTCTACGCCGGTGGGTGATTCCATCGTGGTCGATCGAGTCCATCGCTCTTGTGTTGTGGTTATAAGGTGTCTGGAGACTCGTGTAGATCTGTTGCTTTTAGATATAGTCAAGTTTGATATCATATTGGGGATAGACTGGTTATCACCCTATCACACTACCTTGGATTGCCATGCCAAGATTGTGACCTTAGCTTTACCGGGCATGCCTCGTTTAGAGTGGAGAGGGACTCCAGGTCATTCTACCCGCAGTGTCATCTCATATGTGAAGGCTCGGCGTATGGCCGAGAAGGGGTGTTTTTCTTATTTAGCTTATGTTTGGGATTCCAGTGTTGAGGTTCCCTCTATCGATTTTGTGCCCGTTGTTCGTGATTTTTCTGATGTTTTTCCTTCAAACCTGCCGGGTATGCGCCCCGACATGGATATTCATTTCTGCATCGCTCTAGCTCCAGGCACTCAGCCCATTTCTTTTTTGCCATATCGTATGGCCCTGCCGGAGTTGAAATATTTAAAAGAACAGTTGCAGGATTTGCTTGAGAGAGGTTTCATTAGACCAGTGTCTCACCTTAGGGCGCACCCGTGTTATTTGGAAAGAAGAAGGACGGATCAATGAGGATGTGCGTAGATTACCGGCAATTGAACAAGGTAACGATTAAGAATAAGTATCCACTACCGAGGATTGATGATTTATTCGACCAACTTTAGGGTGCTAGGGTATTTTCCAAGATTAACTTGAGATCGGGCTACCACTAGTTGAGTATTAGGGCATCTGATGTCCCTAAGACAGCTTTCCGTACTCGGTACGGGCATTGTAAGTTCTTGGTCATGTTGTTTGGGTTTACCAATGCCCCAGCAGCATTCATGGAGTTGATGAACCATGTGTTTAAGACATATTTGGACATGTTCGTGATAGTCTTTATTGATGATATTTTGGGGTACTCCCGCAGCCAGGAGGAGCACGAGTAACACCTTAGAGTGGTTCTTCAGACTCCGAGGGATAGTTAGTTATATGCCAAGTTCTCCAAGTGTGAGTTCTGGCTGAGTTCAGTAGCATTTTTGGGTCAGGTTGTATCAGCTGAGGGTATTTAGGTGGACCCGAAGAAGATAGAGGCAGTCAAAAATTGTCCTAGACAAGCATCAATGATAGAGATTCGGAGTTTTTTGGGGTTAGCAAACTACTACACTCGGTTTGTCAAGGGGTTTTCATCTATTGCAGCCCCGATGACCAGGTTGACCTAGAAGGGTGCCCAGTTCAGATGGACGAACGAGTACGAGGTGAGCTTTTAGAAGCTCAAGACGGCTCTAACTACGGCACCGGTATTGGTTTTGCCCACAGGATCTGGGCATTATACTGTTTATTATGATGCTTTCCGTATTGGACTTGGTGCGGTATTGATGCAGGATGGAAAGGTTATAGCCTATGCATTGAGGCAGTTGAAGATTCATAAGAAGAACTATCCAGTGCATGATTTAGAGTTGGCAGCCATTGTTAACGCCTTGAAGATTTGGAGGCACTATTTGTATGGTGTGGCATGTGAGGTGTTCACTGACCACAAGAGTCTACAGTACTTGTTCAAGCAGAAGGAGTTGAATTTGAGGTAGTGGAGGTGGTTGGAGTTGTTGAACGATTATGATGTGACCATTTTATATCATCTGGGAAAGGCCAATGTAGGGACCGACGCTTTGAGTAGGAAGTCGTCCAGTATGGGCAGTCTTGCTTATATTCCGGTCAGTCAGAGGCCGCTTGCTCTGGATGTTCAGGCTTTGGCCAATTAGTTCGTAAGACTGGATGTTTCTGAGCCCATTCGTGTGTTAGCTTGCACGGTCGCTCGTTCTTCATTATTGGAGCGTATCCGTGATCGGCAGTCTAATGATCCTCATTTGTGTGTCCTTAGATACACGGTGCGGCGAGGAGGTGCCAAGCATGTTACCTTAGATGTGGATGGAATCTTGAGATTGCATGGGCGAGTTTGTGTGCCCAATATGGATGGGCTTCGAGAGTTGATTTTAGAGGAGGCCCATAGCTCCAGGTACTCTATTCACCCGGGTGCTGCGAAGATATAGCAGGACTTGTGACAGCATTATTGGTGGCGTAGAATGAAGAAGGATATCATAGAACATGTAGCTCATTGTTTGAGTTGTCAACAGGTTAAGTACGAGCATCAGAGGGTGGGTGGTTTACATCAGAGGATTGAGCTTCCCGAGTGGAATTGGGAGAGGATTACTATGGATTTTATTACTGGACATCCGTTGACTCGGAAGAAGTTTGATGCGATATGGGTTATTGTGGATAGACTAACCAAGTCAACACATTTCATTCCTGTGGCAGTCTCCTATTCTTCAGAGAGATTCGCTGAGATCTATATTCGGGAGATTGTTCGCCTTCATGGTGTGCCCGTGTCTATCATTTAGGATCGGGGTACGCAGTTTACCTCACGCTTCTACAGAGCAGTTCAGCGAAAGTTAGGCACACAGGTAGATTTGAGCACAACATTTCATCCCCGGACGGACGGTCAGTCCGAGCGGACTATTTAGATTTTGGAGGATATGCTCCGAGCTTGTGTTATTGATTTTCGAGGTTCGTGGGATCACTTATTTCCTTTGGCGGAGTTTGCTTACAACAACAGCTACCAGTCGAGCATCCAGATGGCTCCTTATGAGGCTTTATATGGTAGACGGTGTCGATCCCCGGTTGGATGGTTTGAGTCGGGAAAGGCTCGGTTGTTGGGTACTGGTTTGGTTCAGAAGGCCTTGGACAAGGTCAAGATCATTCAGGATAGGCTTCGTTCAGCTCATTCTAGGCAAAAGAGTTATGCATATCGCAAGGTTCGAGATGTGTCATTCATGGTTGGTGAGAGGGTATTGCTTTGAATGTTACCTATGAAGGGCGTGATGAGATTTGGGAAGAAGGGCATGCTTAGCTCTAGGTTCGTTGGTCCTTTTGCGATTCTTGATCGAGTAGGAGAGGTAGCTTATATGCTTGCATTGCCGCCATCTTATCAGCCGTTGCATGAAATTTTTCATGTATCCATGCTTCGGAGGTATCACGGCGATCCTACCTACGTGTTAGACTTCAGTACTGCCCAGTTGGACAAGGACTTGTCCTATGAGGAGGAGCTGGTAGCTATTCTAGACTGACAGGTTCGTTAGTTGATATCCAAGAGTTTTCCTTCTGTTCGTGTTCAGTGGAGAGGTCAGCCTCCTGAGGCATCGACCTGGGAGTCCGAGTCTGATATATGGAGCCGTTATCCCCATCTTTTCCCAACTCAGGTATTTCCTTCTTTTGTCCGTTCGAGGATGAACGGTTGTTTTAGAGGTGGAGAATGTGACGACCCAAAGGGTCATCACTTTTTTCCTTACTCACCCTATACTTCTGAGGCCCTAGAAACCTTATTTGGGTTGCCTCGATTTGTGTGCGCAGTCTGAGCACGTAGCCAGAAAGTTTAAATATGAAATTTGTGAAAAAAATGTTAAATCTTGGTATTTAATTGATTAAGTTTGACTTCGGTCAATGTTTTGGGCAAAATGGACCCAGATCTGTGATCTGACGGTCCCCTAGGGTCCGTAGGAAAATATGGGACTTGGGTGTATGCCCGGAATCAAATTCCGAGGTCCCAAGCCCGAGAAATGAATTTTTGTGTGAAATTGTTTTTTGAAAATAATTAAGGAAATTGGAAATGAATTTTTATTAAAAGACTGTGGTATCGGGCTCGTATTTTGGTTCCGATGCCCAGTACAAGTCTTATACATGGTTTAAGCACCTCCTGTAAGTTTGGTTGAATTCGGACGTCGTTTGACGTGTTTTGGACTAAAACACTAAACTTTATGTTTTATGAAAATTTGAAAGGAAATCATGGGCCTTGAGGCCTAATTTGATGTTAATGATGTTGTTTTGGCGATTTGATTGCGCGCTTGAGTTCGTAGGGTGTTTTTGGAGCTATGTGTATGTTCGTTTTGGAGCCCCGAGGGCTCGGGTGGGTTTTGAGTAGGCTCCGGGAGGTCTTAGACTTAGAAATAGCAGATGTTGTAGGTTCAGACGAGTTGTAGGCTCCAGCGCGCCCGCGGTCCGCGGTGGAAGCTACGCGGCCATGGTCGACCATGCGTGGTCCGATGTAGCTGACTTCAGAGAGACGGTAGCTTTCTAGGTCAACCAGCGCGGCCGTGTTCCCTATCAGTGCGGTCCGTGCTGGAAGACTTAGAGAGTTGTAATTTTTATAGTTCTTCAGCGCGGCCACGGTGCTTTTTTGTGCGGTCCGCACTGGGTCTTCAGGGGGTATATAAGGTCGGGAATTTTAGTCATTTTTCACTTTTTCAAAACCCAAAACATAAGAGGCGATTTTCCAAAAGATTCTTCTTCTCCAAAATGATTGGTAAGTGATTTCTAACTCATTTTCTTTACTCCTTAACATCTTTAAACATAATTTCAACTTCAAAACAAAGATTTTAATGGGGAAATTTGGGACTTTTGGGTAGAACCTAGGTTTTCTAAAATTGGGGGTTTTGGACATCAATTCGAGGTCTGATTCCAAAATAAATTATATATCTGAGTTCATGGTGAAATGGGGAATCAAATTTTTGTTCGAACCTAGAGTTTTGACCATATAGGCCTGGGGGCATTTTTGACCTTTTGGGGTAAATGGATGAAAAAGCTATAATTAGACATTTGGTTTGATTTGTTTAGCACATATTGATAACGTGAAGTCATTATTGCATAGATTTGGTTTAGTTGGAGCCGAATTCGAGAGGGAAAGCGGTTGTTGAGGATTGAATTTGCCGTGAAAGTTTGAGGTAAGTGTTTGGTTTAACCCTAACTTGAGTGATTAGGAGTTGAGTCATAATTGCTATTTTACTTGTGTGGGGTACGACGTATGGGCATGGTTACGAGTATCCATACGTCGGTGTCAAGCATGACCGTTAGTCTTAATTTTGCTAATTGTGTACCCTTGTTGGATCCTATGAAAATTGCAACTGAATAATGATATTAGTTGTACCAAGGAGAAGTTGAACATGATTGGTTATAGTTGACCCTCCCTTATTGGGATGTTTGACTTGTTATGATTACTCCCTTTCCGGGACTGTATTGTGTATTGTGTTGAAATGGGAGTGGGTGGTACGCCTAACACAAGTGATATTGAAATGGGAGCGAGTGGTACGCCTACCACAAGTGATATTGAAATGGGAGCGGGTGGTATGCCTACCAAAATTGATATTGAAATGGGAGCGGGTGGTACGCCTATCATAAGTGATATAAAAATGGGAGCGGGTGGTACGCCTACCACGAGATTCATGAGAAATGGGATTGGGTTGCACGCCTGCAACAAGATGAGTTGAATATGAAAGTTGCCTTTTCTTTTCATTATTGCTAAAAGTTAAAAATGTAGATGTACGTACCATTATTCCCGATATTTTGTTCTATCTGTCACCCCTGAAGCATGCTCCCCTTCCCAGCTTAAATTGTTATGTTTTTGTTGTTTCTTTCCATTGTACTTTCATACATATATATATATATATATATCTGTACAGGTTTATGTGGTGTCCAGTCTAGCCTCGTCACTACTTCGCCGGGGTTAGGCTAGACTCTTACCAGCATATGGGGTCGGTTGTGCTGATGCTACACTCTGTGCATTTTTGCACAGGTCCAGGTTTCGAGCAGCAGTAGAAGCTTTAGCACGGAAGCATGCCTTTAGTCCGGAGAGACCCGAGATAGCCTTGCAGGCGTCCGTAGGCTCGACGTCTCCTCTTTCCTTATATTACACTGTCATCTCATTGTAACTGAGATAAACAGATTTATGCTTTCTTTCAGACTTTGTATTTAGTACTTCTTAGATGTTCGTGAGTATGTGACTCCAGTTTCGGGATAGAGATTCTTGTTGGGATTCTGTATTTTATTCAGCTATCTAAATTTAGACTTCCGCTTATGAATTTAAATTCCGTTGCTTTTATTTTAATGATCTTAAATTGTTAAAAAGGAACATATGTTTAATGAGTGTTTTATTAAGTTGGCTTTCGTAGCTCCTATTAGTAGGTGCCATCACGACTCTCGAGGGTGGAAAATTCGGGTCGTGACAATATTAATGGACTTGCATAATTATTGTCTAGTTTTGGAACGTTGTGCATCAATTTGAGTCTTCGGAAGGGCGTGGAATGCCGGTTATGGATCATCGAAGCGAGGTGAGTCTCCTTTCTATCCTTGTAAGAGGAATTGTACCCATAGGTTAAATAATTGGTTATGTGCTCCTAATTGTGGGGGCTACGTACGCACGAGGTGACGAGAGTCCGTCCATAGCTACTATTATGCTATTGTCCGGGTAGTTCGGACCCAAAAGCATGCTATACTTAGATTATTTGTGAACCTATTATCGAATTAGTAAATGAATTTCTAAACAGATAAAACTTCATTTTTATTAAATGGTTAAAAGAGGATTTGTTTTCATTGGATAATTACTCCGTTTGGACTTCTTGATTGACTGTCTGTGTGTTTATTTTTGGAACGGGCCGAACGCCTCAACAGATTAAATAGATGCATCTATGGTTCACGTCATCCGACCCTCGGCAGTGCACAATTTATTTTCTGTTGGAGTAGGTCGTACACCTCGACATGATTTGCGTATGCTTGTATTGCTTGCCCTAAAACTTATTGAAGTTGTTATAGCCTCTTCCCGGCTTGAGAATAATTGTATAGATGAAAAAGAATTCGGGAATTTCCTATAAAAGGAAGAGTTTTTAATTTGCTTCAACCTATCGAATTATATCATGTTTATAAAAATAAACGATTTAACATATTATTGAAATATCATTATTGGACCACTAGTAAGTGTCGAAGTCGACCATCTCATCTCTACTTCTTCGAGATTAGAGGGGATACTCATTACGTCCATGTTGTTTCCGTACTCATACTACAGTTCTGTGCATTTTTGTAACACAGGTATATGTAACTTTAGTGGCCTACTGGGTGTAGCAACATGGTTGATACAGAGATTTAGGTGAGCTACACTTCTCGAGGGGACCCGCAGCTAGCAAAGTCTCTTTTAGTATTTTGTATTTATTTTCTATCCAATATTGTATTCCGGACGGTTGTTGTATTATATTATGTCTTAGAAATTGCTCATGCACTTGTAACACCAGGTTCTGGGATGATTAATTGGGTATCTTGCATTTACTTCCAAACACTCTTTTATTTACATTGCACAGATTTGTCTCTTACCAGAAAAATTGAAGGAAAATCTTGGTTTTCAAAAAATTGTTAAAATTGGAATTTAAATTAAGTATTTTAGTTGGCTTGCCTGATAGTAGTGTCCGACGCCATCACAACCCTTAGTGGATTTTGGGTCGTGACAATATGGTATCAGAGCACTAGATTCCTAGGGTCTCATGAGTCATGAGCAAGTCTAGCAGAGTCTCGCGGATCGGTACAGAGACGTCTGTACTTATCCTCGGGAGGCAACAGGACTTTTAGGAGTACTTCCATTCTTGATTTCCTTATTGTGTGATTTGATCCATGGAGGCTTATGCCTTTAATTCCTTCCAATTCAATCTTATGCGACGCTAAAGGCTTGTTATAAATTGAGAATTGAAGAATCTTAATGGTACTACAGATGTGGTGCGGGAGATTTTCTCCTGGTATAGTTGATTGGACTTTTATCATCTCCTTGTGGATGGATATTCTATTGATTCAGCTCAATAGCGGTACTTCTGAGAGCTCCGAGGCTAGGCATAAGCTGCCATGGTGCTTATGAATGATTGTTCCGCAGTATTGATATGATGGAAGGATGTTTGCCTACGTGTAGGGGCAGTAAATGACTTTAAGGAAGGTTAACTCAGTGCATGATCTAGAAATTCGGTATTTTATTTCCTGCAGGGGAAAGACATCCAGACTGAGAGTGTTGCGATTTGGCTCGATGGAGTAACGAGATTTGGTGTTTTCAAGTGTGGTGAAATCTTCATCAGCGATGGGGTGTCGTCGTCCTCGATTGTATGTGTTAAGTTCGCCGGTGTTATGGTTTTCTTCCATTTGCCTTGGGGTTGGGTATTGTCAAATAATATTGGAGAAACGACAGTTAGATATCGCGGAGTGTGGTGGTTCAAATCGAATCGGTGTTTCTAATGTTGACAGCTCAAGAAAGATGATCTTCAGAAAGTTTAACATCTAGTAGCGATTGTGGGTTCCAGTGCTACGAAGATTGATTTATTTAAGGCAACAACTGAGCAGCAAAGGATGAGGAAAGACATGTGGGAAGTGTCAGGCGGTGGCAAAAATTTCTAGAAGGCTAAGTGTAAGAAGCAAAGGTCGAGTAGTCGATTAAAGTGATGAGTTCCGCCAAAGTGGGAGAGTGGCAGAGTTGCATATGGGCATTGTGGTAGGAGGACTATGCACCTTAAGAAGAGTCTGGAGTGATTTGGGAAATTTTAGTGATTGGTGACTTGGGCCTTCGGTTAATTTGAAGTATAGGCTATTATGCGGAAGGAGATCTGATATAATGGAAAAGAGTTGTGTGACATGAAGGAGGATACAACCTAGCTCTAAGTTGAAGGGATGTTGCCGTGCAACTAATTGATGTCCACGAAGGGTGAATGAGCTTGTACATATAGAGAGTTAGCTTGACTTAGGATGGGCCATTAATGTCATGGTGATTGAACCCCATGTAGTAGCATTGGGAGATGTTGGGGAGTGATTTCTACAGGTGGGTTATTCTTGTGAGCAGGTTAGCGGTCGCGTAGTTGGCAAGGCTCCTGCAAAGAATTTTATTGGTTATACAGCAAAGGAATCATTCGTGCGAATGTTGTTGATGATTCAGAGTATAAAAAGGGGGTTTCTACAGTAAGATATCGAGAATTTTGGAGGTTGATTGCGCAAGGTTATGTCAATAAGAGATTAAGAATCTTGGTTAATTCCAGAGTTGTGTAATAGTGGCTCCATCTAAGTGGGAGAGTCCCACCGCCTATGATTGGGTTTCATGGTTAACTACTTGCAAGGTTTCTGGTTATTAGCATATTGATGGGCTATTTCAGCTACGGGAAAGGACCGTAAGTGGTAATTTGAGAAAAGGAATTATTAAGGTGTGCTATCGTTAGCCTTATTGGCCCATGTTCAAACTTAGGGAAGGATTCAGGATTTGTGCTTTGTATAGATGCGGGTTCCAAGGGAAATGATTCTGCCAGGTGCTTCACAAAGAGGGCATTCATGTGCTAGAATATTCATGGAGTTTATTATATTCGGGGCCAAGTCAGAGCGGGTAGCTCTCAACAACGGTCTTAGTGAATTTAAAAGTTAAAGTGTGATGCCTAACAATTTCTGTTACAACCCATATCCACACGCGTTAGTTCATGCCATATGTTAGTTAACACAAATCCATTAAGGAAATATCCTTGAGATGATAAGAAGTTAATCATATTGATCTTAAATGATACAAGGGTGCATAAGGGTGATTAACAAGTATTAGAAGTTAAACGAATCAAAGATGTTGTAACTCTTATTTTAGGATAAACCTATAGGTGCTTAATATACTCAGGAGGTCATGTTTTAAGGTATTTGAGTTATATAATATTCGTATCATAAGTCTTGAAGTCAAACGAGTTATGAAACAAAAGTCGATAAAAGTTGTCACAACTTAGGTTCATAGTTTTACTTAAACTTTAGGTCAAATGTTATTAAGCTTTTCTCCCAATATACTTGGAATTACGGAGTTATATATCCACCAAATTTAATATCTATGAGTCTAGTTTCTAACGAATTAAACCGTTCATCGATACGACCTCGAAGTAGAGAGATATTTGCGTTTTCGCGAGGCTGCGCCAAGCACCTCTCTATGGGGCCCAATAAGGCGGTTTAAGACATTTGGGTATATATAGGACACCTACAACCTGTTTTAACTCATTTATTTTCACTATTTTCAGACCTTAGAAACCTAGGAACACCCTCTCAAGGTTCTCTCAAGATTCAAGACCCAAACAAAGGGCAAACAACACAAATCAAGTGTCGGGAATCCCGTGGCGCTAGTAAGTCTCTTGTTCTTCTTGTTGTTGCTCATTTTTTTGTTGTTCCAGCTCGTGTGGGAGGTTGTTTTAAAGGGTTTATGTTCTTTAAATACTCCCTCATGTTCTTAATATCAACCCTAGGTGATTTCAGGCCTCCTAAAGTGATTCTAGTGCCTAAAAACACTAACTGACCGCTAGTTTCGCTTTCTTGTTGTTGTGGCAGCATTGGAGGGATATTTCCTGGAAATTTAAGGTCAAATTGGAGTTGTTATTTCTGTATAAAGGTAAGGAATCTCTTACTCTATATGTATTTAAGATTATCCAAGTTGTGGCTAAGCCATTGAAGCTAGAACTTGTGAAATATATATCGAAAGGCTTGGTAGTAATGCTATCGGTTGATGGACTATTTTAGGAGACTCAATATGATTATTATTGATGTTGTTTGGGATTTTTGGTGATTCTTTTGAATTGTGTGAAGTCATATATATAGTGGAGGTGCTTTCCGTTTCATTGTAAAATAGGTTGTGGTCTATACATAATAGTTATGACGCTTGAATGATAACTATAGTATCGTTTCTCTTGTTGTAGACTAAGGAGTCGTGAAAATTGCATAGCTTGAGATTGGGGCAGTATATACAAGGTATGTGAGGCTATACCTTTCCTTCTTTTGCACGACTCCGATTATACATAATGTGATTAACGAGCTTCCGAAGATACTCTACTCTTAGAAGCTAGCAGTACTTACATTGTTTCCCCTCTTATGTAACGATTGATGTTAATGTTGCTTCTCTTATTATTATGTTATCAATTTTGTTGGTGTTTCCTGATTCTTATAAGGTTCATAGGGAAGAGGTAGTCCTAATAACGCGTACAAAGGATACCTTACGTCACTTCTAAAGGTTTATAACGTGATTCCATGAGTCAAGCATGCACTATATATATAAGTATCTATTTTACTCTACCGAGCCGCGCTATAGACGGCCTGGTACGGCACCAACTGTGCAACCACTGATTAGTTGGGTTTTACCGAGCTCCACGTGGCCGGGTACGATCTACTGAGCCTTATGATGGCCGGGTACGATATGATGATGATGATGTCCACATAGGCGTATGTTTTAAAAATCTTATATATTTATACATATGTATCATGCATTTCATGTGAGTAGCCCTCAAAGGTACTCAGATGTTACAGGTTGTATATTCTCTATCCATGTTTACATTACTGTTCCTGTTTATGGTTCCCTGCCTTACATACTCAGTACTTTATTCGTACTGACGTCCTTTTATTTGTGGACACTGCATGTCGTGCTGCAGGTCCTGATAGACAGGCAGGTGTAGCTCCCCCACCACAGTAGGCTGTCCAGTTCAACAATGATTGGCGAGATCCCTTATCTGGACTTGCCTTGGTCTTGGTATGCATTTTTTTATAGACATTATGGGTATGTCGGGGCCCTGTTCCGGCTATGTTGCAACACTTATATTCCTATAGAGGCTCATAGACATGTGTCGACTCATGTATAGCTTGGTATGACTTGTCGGCTGGATTTTTTGTTATATAGCCTTTCATGATAGCGTGGTAGCTCGTACCATAGATATATAGTTTGTTGATTGTCTGGTCATCTCATATTATGTAGGCTCATGCCATCATTTTTATTGTTGGTTGTACATGATCCAAGTATACTATTTATATTGATCTCTTCAGCCCTAAAAGATAATAAAGAAGGTTAGATAAAATGTACATTGGTACTCGGCAAGTATGGTCGGGAGCTACTCATGGCCCTCCATTTTGGGTCGTGACAATTTCGAGCCTATAGGTACGGTTAAGAATCTATCTTGGTAGCAGCCTATGAGAAGAGGCACGGAATGTTCGAAGATTTTTTGACTTGAGATATAGCAATTGGGAGGTACTAAATGGTTCATGAGATTTGAGACAGCATGGTCTCGTGATTCAGAGTCATTTGGGATGAGTGCGGATGGAGTGTGTTAAGTGTTGAATGGAGCTATCATTGTTTCTATGGCAATCAAGGATAAATTGGAAGAAGAGGGATTGGTTAGCCATAGTCGAAGTGGCATATTGCTGGTAGTAATCAGTTCTTTCAGCGTGATTAAGTTATGCAAGTGATTTGTCGCAGTACGTGTGAGGCTTGTCGGCCGCTGTAATTGATTTTATTCGGAAGTACTCTAGTGTTATAGCCTGTTATGTGTAGGCGGATCCCGGAAGGGCTATGGTGGCTTAGACCACTACTTAGAGATTTGCATATTCTACGGTTATGAGAATTCACATGTATGTTGCTATGGTTCTCCTGAAGTGAGTTAAGTGGAAAGTTTTATATGATGAAGTATTAATCTAATAGTGGTTCTGAAGCTATGATGGTAAGCGTGTTCTATCATATGTTGACATGTTGGGTGCAGTGGGTGGTATGGAATTTGAAGTGGAGATCAAGGTAACAATTCGGTGTTGACAGGGATGTCACGAGCTCGGATGAACAGGAAAGGAGTTTTGATGTTTAAGGTGAATAGGTATTGTCTTCAGCATCACCTGAGATTGGTGTTTTGTGGAAAAGGCTTTGCATCCTGGTTAATTAATCTTGATCACTTTTCAGCGTTAGTGCCGCCGGTGGTTTAGAGGTACGACCCAGTTATTGTTTTGGTAAGTTGTGGGAGTGTGTCCCACATGAAGATTGTATAAGTGTGGCAGGTAGTCACTTGATTTATTAATGACTTAAAACAAGTATGAAGGTTGTGATAATATCATTGATTTGAGAATATATGCCTGGAGGGCACTCAGTCTATCGGGTTGAGGACTGCAGATGATTTCTCCGACTGTGATGGATGTTCTTTTGTGTTCTAAGCAGAAGCAGAGTTATTATGGACCTTTGAAAGGTAATTAGCCTAGTTCAGTACGACGAGAATCATCTTGAGTTCAGTGTATGGAATCAAATGTGAATATGGGCTCTATATCAGGCCAAATGTGTTCATTTTAGCAATGCGCTCCTTTTCGAGGAGTAGTCATGGTGTTATTTCGTTGTCAGATATTTCATGTAGTGATACATTGTGCCATATGAGTTGTGAGACGGCTTGAGAAATTGCTTATATGTTGCGGATTTACGTAGAAATGATGTTATATGAGCAAAATTACTCTTGAGAGTCAAATTGTATATCGCACCTCAGTTGTGCTTCAGTTTTGTAGCTTATAGCGCTATATGTTCCCTCAGGGATAGTATATGCACTTAGCGTGCTTGTGACCAAAATTCGGTATTTTATTGTAATGAGCAATTTAGTTCGATGTGCATCCCCTTAGGTGAGTGTTATTTGTGGATCGGGTGGCACGCCGCCATGGGTATGTTATTTGGATCAGGTTGCGCACCGCAACTGTGTGATATTGAGTATAGTTTTCTATATGCTATTTTTGTATGCCTTTGCTTCCTATTTTTCTAAGGAAAGTCCGTATTAGTGCATGATTTAGGTAGTTCCTTTCAGAGTTTGCTTTCCTTTTGTATCGCGTTCGAATGGGTAGCCTATTGGCACATTGTGGCATCGTATGAGACTTTTGATTATGTCCGGGGTGGCTAATTGCCTGAGCAGTTCGTACTGGGTGAGGTGAGATCATTGGATTTAGGATCAGAGCAATATGACTATTTGAAGTATATTAAGGAGCTAAGACCATTATTTGGTTCAGAATGAGGTGATGGTCCTTGTAAGGAGTATAGACCCAATGAATTATTGATTCGGCAGTTGGTTATGAATTTCTACACATCTCTTCCATCATGGCTGTATTGTAAGAATTAGAGCAAGACCTATGTAGGTCATGAGGTGAAATGGGAGCATCAGATTGGTAAAATTTTGACTGAATTGATCGGAGAATGTTATTATGGTCCTGTGAGTAAAATGGTGCAAGGGGTCAATTCAGCTAAGCACTCGTGTTTTGGTGCTGCGGGTAGTTATTGATGTGGTGAGTGCATGTTGGAAATAGGTGTGGCATAGAATTTTGGATGTTAGAATTGGGCTCTACGGCTTATTTGCTTTAATAAAAGGGAATATCTTCAGAATTGATCGAGCTAATGTGCTCAACTGAGTTGTGGTAGCACCGGAAGGCGCATGAGGTGTTAAAAAGTGATTTCAGACAGCTCCAGCACAGTTCATAGCACGTTAGAGGACGAACGTATGTTTATGTGGGAGATAATTTAACGACCCGGTCATTTGATCCCTAGCGCATTGTTCAGCAGTATGAGACTATGAGAAGCTTTATTTCAGGTGTTATGACTTGTACGCGTGGTCGAAGTTGAATTTTGGGAAGTTCGGAGTTGATTTGGGAAGAGAATTAACTAGGACAGGATTTTTGAGTGAACGACCTCGGAATCGGGATCTGAAGGTTCCAGCAGGTTCGTATGATAATTTTGGACTTGGGCGTATACCGGGTTCGGGTTTTGGATAACCCGGGAGCGTTTTGGCGCCCATTGTGGAAGTTAGCATATTTTAGAAAAAATTTCATAAGTTTGGCTAGAAGAGCATTTCAGTGTTATCGATGTCTGTTTGGGATTCCTAGTTTGGGAGAAGCTCCGTATGGTGATTCTGGAGTCAGGAGCGTGATCGGAAGTGAATTTGAAGGTCCGTAGGTCATTTTGGAGTCATTCAGCTAAAGATAGAAATTTGATGGTTTTTGAGAAGTTTGACCAGAAGTGGACTTTTTGATATCTGGGTCGGAATCCGATTTAGGAAGTTGGAGTAGGTCCGTAATATCTAATATGACATGCGTGCAAAATTTGAGGTCAATCAGACGTGATTTGATAGGTTTAAACATCAAACGTAGATTGAAATTCTAAAGTTCATAAAGCTTGGATGAGAGGTTTATTCGTGGTTTTAGAGTTGTTTGATATGATTTGAGACCTTGAACAAGTCCATAATGTATTTAGGGACTAGATGGTACGATTGGTTGGGGTCCCGGGGGCCTCGGATGGATTCCAGGTCGTTAACGGATCGAATTTGGAAATTTTGAGAAGGCTAAAGGATTGATGCTTCTGTCATAACTGCATCTACGTTTTTTGGACCGCAGATGCAGTTCTCCCCTTGCAGAAGCGGCCCAAGGAAGCCCAGGCCAGGAACCGCAAATGCGTCTCCCAAGTCGCAGAAGCGGCTCTGCAGATGCGTCCTGGAGACCGCAGATGCGGTGCCAGCCCCTTCGCCCCTCTTTCGCAGATGCGGCCCCTTCTTCCAGATGCGGGACTGCAGATGCGATCCCCTTACTGCAGATGTGGAAATCACTGGGCAGTGAGGTTCATTTAATACGGGCTCAAAGTCATTTTTGCTCAATTTCACTCACATCTTGGGCGATTTTGGAGCTCTTTGAGAGGTGGTTCCATTATTCATCATGAGGTAAGTAAGTTATGCTAGCTTTGAGTTAAATACAAGGTTTAAATATGGATTTAGACATGAAAATTTGTAAAAAACTTGGGGTTGAGGGAAAACCTAGAAAATTGATATCCTTGGAATTTGACCACGATTTTGAGTATGAAATTAAGAGAAAAGCATATATTTGAGTTCATGGAGTCATGGGTAAGCTTAATCTTCAAAAAATTTTAGAATCCGAGCACGTAGGCCGGAGGGCATTTTTGTTACCTTTCCGATCGGGGTTAGGAATTGTTATATATTGGATTCTAATGAGTAATTGAGCATATATTAATGGACTTGCATAATTATTGGCTAGTTTTTGGAGCATTGTGCATCAATTTGAGTCTTTAGAAGGGCGTGGAATGCCGGTTATGGATCTTCGGAGTGAGGCGAGTCTCCTTTCTAACTTTGTAAGAGGAAATTGTCCCCATAGGTGAAATAATTGGTTAAGTGCTCCTAATTGTGGGGGCTACATACGCACGAGGTGACGAGAGTCCGTGCGTAGCTACTATTATGCTATTGTCCGGGTAATTAGGACCAAAAAGCATGTTATACTTGGATTAATTGTGAACCTATTGATAGTTTACAACGAAAACAACAACAACAACAACAACAACCCAGTTAAATCCCACAAGTGGGGTCTGGGGAGGGTTGTGTGTATGCAGGCCTTACCCCTACCCCGAAGGAGTAGAGAGGGTGTTTCCGAAAGACCTTTGGCTAAGGAAGACAAAAAGACAAAAGAAGACAATATTAGTAACACTACCGAAATAATATGAGACAAATATGACCAATAGAAACAAAAATCAAGAAAAATGATCCAAAGCAAGGCAAAAGAAAAAGCAAGGCAAAGCACAATAGTATCTCGACCAAACTAGTCTCACAAAGATATGGTAGAAGACAAGGCTCAACTACCTCCTAACCTACAACCCAAATACTCGACCTCCACATGTTCCTATCAAGTGCCATGTCCTCGGGAATCTGAAGCCTCGCCATATCCTACCTAATCACCTCCCCCAATACTTCTTAGGCCGCCCTTTACCTTTTCTTGTTCCCTCCACCACCAGACGTTCGCACCTCCTTACCAGAGCATCGGGCTTCTCCTCTGAACATGCCCAAACCATCTGAGCCTTGCTTCCCGAATCTTGTCATCAATGGGAGCCACGTATACCTTCTCCCCAATATCAACATTCCTAATTTTATCCATCCTAGTGTGACCGCACATCCACCTCAACATCCTCATTTCCGCTACCTTATGTGATTTCTTAACCGGCTAACACTCAGCCCCGTTCATCATAGACGGCCTAACCACAGCTTTATAAAACTTACTTTGAGTATCAATGGCACTCTCTTGTCACACAATACTCCAGATGAAAATCTCCACTTCATCCATCCTACCCCAATACAGTGTGTAACATCCTCGTCGGTCTCCCCTCCCCCCTGGATAACCGACCCAAGGTACATTAAGCTACCTCTACTCAGAATGACCTGTGATTCCAACCTCACATCCATGTCCACTTCCCTCTGCTCAGCACTGAACTTACACTCTAGATATTCCATCTTTGTCCGGCTAAGCTTGAAACCTTTAGATTCAAGAGCTTCTCTCCAACCTCCATCCTTTCGTTAACACCGGTTCGCGACTCATCAATCAGAACTATGTCATTGGCGAATAGCATGCACCATGGCACATCCCCTTGAATGTGATGTGTTAATGTGTCCATCACCAGGGCGAATAGGAGTAGACAGAGCGCAGAACCTTGGTGTAACCCCATAACAATCGGAAAATCCTCAGAGTCGCCTCCTACTGTCCTAACCTGAGTCTTCGCCCTATCATACATGTCCTTAATCACTATAATGTAGGGAACTGGCACGCCTTTTGCCTTCAATCTTCTCCAAAGAACTTCTCTAGGAACCTTATCATACGCTTTTTCTAGGTCAAAACCTTTTGATTGCTTGAATTGCTTAAATCACATCGAATTAGTAAATGAATTTCTAAACAGATAAAACATCATTTTTCTTAAATGGTTAAAAGAGGATTTGTTTTCATTGGATAATTACTCCTTGCGGACTTCTTGATTGACTGTCTGTGTGTTTATTTTTGGAACGGGCTGAACGCCTCGGCAGATTAAATAGATGCATCTATGGTTCGCGCCGTTCGACCCTCGGCAGTGCACAATTTATTTTATGTTGGAGTGGGTTGTACGCCTCTGCATGATTTGCGCATGCTTGTATTGCTTGCCCTGAAACTTATTGAAGTTGTTATAGCCTCTTCCCGGCTTGAGAATAATTGTATAAATGATGAAAAATAATTCGGGAATTTCCTATAAAAGGAAGAGTTGTTCATTTGCTTCAACCTATCGAATTATCTCATATTTATAGAAATCCACGATTTAATATATTATTGATATATTATTATTGGACCACTAGTAATTGTCGAAGTCGACCATCTTGTCTCTACTTCTTCGAGATTAGACGTGATACTCATTGAGTACACGTTGTTTTCATGCTCATACTACACTTCTATGAATTTTTGTTGCACAAGTATATGTAGCTCTAGTGACCTACTGGGTGTAGTAGCATGGTTGATACGGAGACTTAGATGAGATACACTTCTTGGGGCGACCCGCAGCAAGCAGAGTCTCTTTTAATTATCTGTATTTATTTTCTGTCCAATATTGTATTCCAGATGGTTGTTGTATTATATTATATCTTAGAAATTTCTCATGCACTTGTGACACCGGGTTCTGGGATGATTAATTAGGTATCTTGCAATTACTTCCAAACACTCTTTTATTTACATTGCACATATTTGTCTCTTACTAGAAAAATTGAACGAAAATCTTAATTTTCAAAAAAAAATTAAAATTGGAATTTAAATTAAGTATTTTAGTTGGCTTGCCTAACAGCGGTGTCCGGCGCCATCACGACTCTCAGTGGATTTTGGATAGTGAAATAGCTCATGCACTTGTGACACCTAGTTCTGGGGATGTCTATGTGTTTATTCAGAATTTTAAAAGTTGTTAAATGTTTCATTTCTTATTTAGTAAAATTCCCTACGTGTTGTCTAATCATATTAAAGAAGTGATTTTAGAAATATTTAAAATGAAAATTTAATTGAGTATTTTGGTTGGCTTGCCTGACAACGGTGTCCGGCGCCATCACGATCCTTAGTGGATTTTGGGTCCTGACAACATGGTATCAGAACTAGGTTCCCTTAGGTCTCACGAGTCATGAGCAAGTCTAGTAGATTCTCGCGGATCAGTACGGAGACATTTGTAGTTATCTTCGGGAGGCTACATGGCTGTTAGGAGTACTTCCCTTCTTGATTCCTCATCGTGCGATTTGATTCCTTGAGGCTTATGCCCTTGTTTCCTTCCTACTCAATATTATGCGATACGAACCGCTTATTATAAATCGAGAATTAAAGAATTTTGATGGTACTACCGAATGTGATGCGAGGTGTTTATCGTTGCAGGGTTGTTTGAACTATTATCTTCACCTTGTGGAAGGATATTTTGTCATTTCAGCTCAGTAGCGGAACTTCTTAGAGCTCTGAGGCTAGGCACCAGTTGCCATGATATTTATGAATGATCGTCTCGCATTATTAATGTGATGGTAGGATGCTTGCCTATGTGTTGGCAGTGAATGACTTGAAGGGATGTTTACTCAGTGCATGATTTAGAGATTCAGTATTTTATTCCTGGCAGGGGAAAGGCAATCGGGCTAAGAATGTTTAGATTTGGGATGATAGAGTAACGAGGCTTGGTATTTGCGAGCATGGAGGAATTCTCATTTGTGATGAGGTGTCATTGTCCTTGTTGAATGCATTAAGTTCGCCGGTGTTAAGATCTTCTACAATTCGCCTTAGGGAAGGATATTGTAAGGTGGTATTAGAGAGGCGGCTGTCAGAGATTGTAGGGTACGGTGGTTCAAGATTGAATGTCTATTTCTAATGCTGATGGCTCAAGAGAGACGATTCTTCGGAAAGATTTAAAAGTTAGTAGCAGTCTATTGTTCCAGTGTACCAAGATAGATTTTTATCTAAGGAATTAACTGAGCATCAAAGGATGAGGAAGGACGTGGAGGGAAGTGTCATGCGGGGGTTAAACTTCCAGAAGGCTAGGTGTAAGAAGTGGAGGTCGAGTAGTTTCTTAAATAAGTGAGTCATCCCAAAGCGGGAGTGTGGCAGAGCGGTATGTGGATTCAGTGGTTGGGTCTACGAACTTAATTTGAAATATCGGCTATTATACGGTAGCAGATTTGATATGACGGAAATGAGATGCTTGATACGGGGGAGGATACAACATAACTTTGAATTAGAGGATATTGTCACATATTTAGTTGATGTCCACGGAAGTGAATGGACTTGTGCAACTGGTAAATGAGCACGGGCTCAGGTGGGTTATCTCCCGTGAGCAGATCAGCGGTCACGTGATTGGCAAAGCTTCTGCGAAGAATCCTACTGACTATCTAGTATGTGGTTAAATATGCAAATTTTGCTAGAGATTCAAAGCATTCATGAAACACTAATGGAAGGATTCGAGGAATCTGGTGGTTTAATTGTGCAAGGTCATGTCAATAAGATATAAAGAATCTTGGTGGGTTCCGAAGTTGTGTATTAGTGGCTTCAAGCTAGGAGGGAGAGTCCCACCGCCTACGATTGGGTTGTATGATTATCTTCCTGTGAAGTTTCAGGTTATCGGCGTATTGGTAAGTTTTTTCGGCTAAGGGAAAAGGAACATAAGTGGCAATTTGAGCAAAGGAAATCTAAGAATGTGTTCTAAAATTGGCATCATCAATTCATGTTCGAACTTTGGGAAGACTCAGGAATTAAGCTTCGTGTAGAAGTGAGTTGCAAGGAAAGTGATTTGGCCGGGTGCTTCTTTGAGAGGGTGGTCATGGGCTAGTGGAGCCTTGCAGTTGATTATATTCAGGACCATGTTAGAGTGGGTGACTCTCAATAACGGTCCCAGTGAATTCAAAGGTTAAAAATATGGTGCCTAAGGATTCAAGCCCGCAATGTTTTTAGGAATCGGGCTTGTGAAGCAGCTTATGATAAGAGGCCCTGAATGTTCTATGATGTTTTGACGTGTAGTGTAGATTAGGAGGAAAAAGAGAAAAAGACTTCGAATTCGTAGAGGAATTATCAGAATGGATGTACCAGTCGAGATGCAAATATGCGCATAATGAAGGTATGAGATGGTTCGTGGGATTTGAGACAGCATGGTCTCGTGTTACAAGGCCACTCGGGTTGAGTACGTTATGTGTTGAATGAAGTAATTATTGTTCTAAGGCAATCAAGGATGAATTGGAAGAGGTTGGATTGGTTAGCCATGGTTGAATTGGCATATTGGTGGCTTAGGCCACTACTTGAAGAATTGCATCTTCTACGGTTGTGATAATTCACTCGTGTCTTGCTAAGGTTCTCTTTGAATGAGTTTAATAAAAAGCTTCCATGTGAGGAAGTGTTTACCATGTTAGTGGTTCAGGAGTTGTGATAAAATTCTTGTGCTATCGCATGCTGTCTTGTTAGGTGTAGTAAGCGGTATGAAATTTTAAAGTGAGGATCAAGATTGCAGTTTGGTGTTTGACGAGGATGTCACGAGCTCGGATGAGCAGGAAGGGGATTTGGATATTTGGAGTAAGTTGGTATTGTCTACAACGTCGCCTGAGATCGGTGATTTGTGAAAAAGGCTTCGCACCCTGATTCTTGATCTCTTTTTAGTGTTATTGCTGCCGGTGGTATGGATGTACAAACATGTTATCTATTACGGAAGGTCGTGGGAGCGTGCCCATGGGGAGGTTGTATAAGTGTGGCATGTGGTCACTTGATTGATTGAAGAATGAAACCAAGTATAAAGATTGTGGTTATATTGTTAATTTAAGAGTTTATGCCTGGAGGGCACTCGATTTATTGGGTTGTGGACTGTGGAGGATTACTCGGGTTATGATGGTTGTTCCTGTGTGTTATAGGAAAAAGAGATTTATGATGGACCAGGAGAGATTATGGACTTAGTTCAGTACAATCAGAATCGGCTTGAGGTCTGTGGATGGATTTAAATAAGAATATGTTCTATATCAGGCCAAATAAGTTCATTTCAGCATAGCTCCCCTTATGGAGGAGTATTCTGACGCCGGATGTTATTTCGTAGCTGGATATTTCATGTAATGCTATATTGTGTCGTGTGAGTTACGAAATGGCTAGATAAATTTCTTATGTGTTGAGGTTCCGCGTATCGATGGTGTTGTGTGAGCAGGATGGCTCTTTAGTTTCAGGACATTTATCGCACCTCAGTTTTGCTTGAGTTGTTAGCTTATGGCACTATATGTCTCCCCATGGATAGTATTATGCACTTAGCGTGCTTGTGACCGATATTTAGTATTTTTTTGTAATGAGAAATTTAGCTCGGGGTGTATCTCCTTATGTGAATTTTATGTGTGGATCAGGTGGCACGCCGCCATGGGTATGTTGTGTGGATCGGGTTGCGCGCCGCAACTGTGTGATATTGAGTACAGTTACCTATACCTATTTTTATGTGTTTTGTTTCCCATTTTCTGAGGAAAGTACATATTAGCAGTGTGAGTTAAGTATTCCCTTCCAGAGTTCTGTTTCAATATGTATCATGTTCGAATTGGTAACCTATTGGCACATTGTGGCAGCATATGAGACTTTTGGTCCTGCTTGGGGTGGTTTGTTACCTGAGCAGTTTGTACTGGGTAAGACAATTTTATTGGATCTAGGATCAGTAAAATCGGATTATGTGAAGCATATTAAAGAGCAAATACCATTATCTGGTTCAGAATGAAGTAATGCTCTTGTCAGAAGTGTAGCCTCAATGATTTGTTGACTTGACAGTTGGTTATGAATTTCTACACATCTCTTCTGTCGTGGCGGTATTTTGAAAGTTGGAACAAGACTTATATATATCTTGAGGTGCGTTGTGAGCACCAGATTCGGGAAATGTTGGTTATTTATGTTCAGAGAATGTTATTATGGTCCTGTGGATGATGTGGGCATGGTGAGAATTCGACAAAAGTATGCAGTCATGTTCTGGTACATCGTGTAGTGATTGATACGATGTTCATATATTAGAAGCAGGCCTAGTAGAGAATTTCGGATGTTAGAATTTGTCTCTAAGCTTATTTACTTGAATAAAAAGGAATATCTTCATAATTGATCGAGCTAGTTGCTCAACTGAGTTGTGGAAGCACGGGAAAGTGCACAAGGTGTTTAACTGTGATTTCAGACAACTCCAGCGTAGCTCTTAACACGTTTGAGGACAAACGTTTGTTTAAGTGGGAGATAATGTAACGACCCGATCGGTCATTTTGAGCTCTAGCACGTCATTCAGCAGTTTGAAGCCCTGAGTAGCTTCACTTCAGGTATTATGACTTGTATGCATGGTCGGAATTGAGTTTTGGGAAGTTCAGAGTTGATTTTGAAAAAAAGTTCTCTTTTTGAAGCTTTAAGTAGAAAATATTGACTAAGATTGGATTTTTGAGTAAACGACCTCGGAATCAGGATTCGAAGGTTCTAGCAGGTTCGTATGATAATTTTTGACTTGGGCGTTTGTCCGGATTTTAGGTTTTGGAATACCCGAGAATATTTCGGCACCTATTGTGGAAGTTAGAATTTTTGGAAGAATTTCACAAATTCATGTTGAAGTGCATTTCAGTGTTATCAATTTCTATTGATTCCGAGTGTGGGAATAGCTCCGTATGGTGATTCTGGTGTTGGGAACACAATCAGAAGTGAATTCGGAGGTCCGTGGGTCATTTTGGAGTCATTTGGTTAAAGATAAAAATTTGAAGGTTTTCGAGGAGTTTGACCAGAAGTGGTCTTTTTGGTATCGGGTCAAAATCCAATTTCGGAAGTTGGAGTAGATCAGTAACGTCAAATGTGACTTGTATGCAAAATTTGAAGTCAATCGAATGATCTAATACGTTTCGACATCGAATGTAGAAGTTTGAAATTCTAAAGTTTATTTTTTTTTGTAACAAAAGGAAATATTCATATATATTAAGTCGTTATAGGGACATTAAATGTCCCATTACAACCATTGAGGCTGGATAGTACACAAAGGTTACCAAAACTAGCAAACTTAGTAAGCATAGACAAGGGAATTTTTCTACTAGACAACATGCCTTTTTCATCTAACTGTAAATTGGAAAATACAGACACCGGCGGAAAGTTTAATATATATATATTATCACTTGACTGCTTCTTTGTTCCTTCATTTTCCAAAACATGTGCTACTTTGTTCCCCTCCCTGAAGCTATGCCTGATGACTGGATTCCCCAACCTCTTCAAGAGAGACCTGCAAGAATTTAATAGATTGTTAAAAATAGGAGTTTGTTCATACTAGTAATTGGATTACTTCAATGGAGTATTTCTCAATCTCCGTAGGAGTTAGTTAAAGATCTATTGCTAGATGTAGCGCTTTCTCTAAAGCACTTAACTCAGCATGGGTATGGTTGAGTGCAATAATCTTTTTAGAGAAACCTACGACCCGTTGCCCATTTGCATTTCTTATAACCCCTCCAATACCACTAGACTTGCCCTTAGCATAGAAGGAGCCATCCGTGTTTAGTTTTAAATATCCTGGAGATGGGGGTAACCACTTAACTTGGATACATTTTGTTTGACTGGGGGAAGAGGAATTCCCCGTACAGTACATGTACTCCACAGCCCTTGTGCACACTGTTTTGATGTCAATCAGTGCGTTAGTTTTATTAAAAACATTGTGGCTATTTATCCAAATATGCCAGAGGGCAAAAGGAAAGAAGAAATCCTAGTTTAACGTGTAGTTCGGGATAGTTATTTGCATGTATTTTATTAAGAGAAGCCAGTGAGTATGATGATAGGGAAGGGTAGTGATATTCAGGCCAAGGTTCATCCAGAATTTTTGGACAGTGAGGCACTCAAGAAAAATGTGATGGATAGATTCCAAAGAGTGCATGCATATTGTGCAGATTGAGGGGACATTTATACCTATATGATGGAGATAAGTATTTTTTGGCAAATTATTATGGGAACAAAACCATAGAAGAAATTGAATTTTTGGCAAGGTTTTTAGAGTCCATATCCAGTTGAACTCATACTTGTGATCAGACGGATGATGGAGTAGGTGTTTGACTGATTTAGTAGAAAATAGACCATTTGGATTCATTGACCAATAGTGTGTGTTAACCTTACCTTGGCTCGAGGAGAGTGACTTAGTTTCATTAAGAAAGTCTTGTGGGATTTCCATGGAGATCCTTGTCCAATCCCATTTGAGGCCATTCCAAATGTTGTGAAAGCTAAGTAGTTTATCCTTTTGGGTTAGGAGATCTTGAATAATTTACTGAAGAGGGGGTGAGAGAGGAGTCCATTTAGAGTTCCATAGATCAGTGGTAGTTCCTGATCCTGGATCCCATGCTATGGTTTTTGAGCAAATATTTCCCCCCCCCCCCCCCCCCCGTTACTATATTTTTCCAAATAAAAGAGCGTGAGTAGGAAGTTCTCCTGGGACAGTGTTTTCTAATAAGGTTTTGTGCCCAAAGGGAGGTGGGTTGGGAGAGGAGTCTCCAAGCTAGACTTGCTAAATAAGTCATGTTTTTATCATGAGCTTTTTGAATGCCTAAGCCCCCTTGATCCTTTGGAAGAGTTACAATATCCTAGTTGATGTAGTGAATTTTTTTCTTTTGTGGGGTAGAGTCCCATAGAAAATTTCTCTGGATTTTGTCAATATTATGACAAGTTCTTTTAGGGAGTGGGAAATATTGCATGGTGTATGCTGGAATGGAATTGCGGGTGGATTTGATGAGTGCGAGTCGCCCTGCTGGTATTTGGAAGTTGAGTTTCCAGCTGGCAAGTTTGTTTTTCATATTGTCAATGATATACTGGAAATCATGGCGTTTAGGATTATTATTCAAAATGGGAAAGGCAAGATATCTACCAAAAGTGTGGGTAGCCTTTATTTTTAGGAGATTTTGGATTAAAACCCATGGAGTATCATGGAAACTCTTTGAAAAAATAACTCTAGATTTAGTAGTGTTTATCTTTTGGCATGACAGGGAGAAGAAGAGACTTAGGCTATTATGAATTGAGTGAATAGTTTTTTTGTTAGCTTTGGCCACTAGGGTAAGATCATCTGCAAGGTAGAGTTGAGGACCATTTTTACTAAGTGTAATGGGGTCCCATAGCTGGAGGTCAACCTGATGGTTAATATAGTTTGATAGCAATTGTATGCATAGGATAAATATGGACGGAGACATGGGATTGCCTTGATGCATACCCCGTGAGGGGGATAAATAGTTGGCTTTGGTCCCATTGATCAATATGGCAATGTTGCTTGTAGTAATGCAATTTAAAATTAGTTTGGAGATTTTTTTAGGGAATTTAAAGAAATTGAGAGTACGGTAGACAAAGGACCATTTAATACGGTCAAAAGATTTCTCAATATCTATTTTAATAATGCATTTTCCCTTAGTCCCTCTTGTTTTATTAATATGATTCATAACTTCCTGAACAAGGATGGCATTATCATAAGTCTACGCCCTTTAAGGAAGCTAGTTTGGCATGTGCCAATAAGGTTAGGCAGATATATCTTGATGCGATTGGCAATAATTTTTGTAATTATTTTATAGACGGCATTACAAAGGCCAATTGGACGGAAATTCTTAAGATCATCGGCATTGTGGAATTTTGGAACTAGACAAAAATATGTAATGTTTATAGAGGAAGGCAATTCCTGGGTATTAAAGACATATCTACAGAGATTTATTATCGAAGTGCCAACTATGTTCCAGTATTTCTGGAAGAAGAAAGGATGTAGGCCACCAGGGCCTGGTGCTTTAAAAGGTTTAAAGGAGAATAAAACCTGGGTGACCTCGTTGTCCATTAAGGGCTTGTCCAACAGGGAGAGGTCGAAATATGAAAACTTGGGGGGATGATTTAATGTCAGCCCAGTCAGTACTGGAGTGGTTAGTAGTATAGATGTTTTGAAATTAGTTACTAGCATGCCTAACTAGGCTTGCATGATAAGTAATCCAAGTACCATGGTCATCTTTCAAGAAAAAAATTTTATTCCTTCTTCTACGAATAACAACAGACAAATGGTAGAATCTAGTGTTGGCATCACCCTCGTTTAGCCAATTTATTCTAGACTTGATTTTCCAAAAATCCTCTTTTAACCTAAGAATTTCATTATACTCAGAGGTTAGAGTTTTTTTCAAGGGATTGGAGAAATGTACTGGTGGCATAAGCCTGGGATCGCTGGATACCATATAATCTACCCAAATTTTTTTTTTCCTAAACAATATATTTCCAAAATTTTTTTACTCCAGGAGCTAACATGATGAGTAAATAGTTCAACTGCTTCTGGAAACCTTCTATACTGCCAACTCCTTGTAACTAAGTTTTCAAAGTCCGGTTGTGAGCACCAGTAACTTTCTAGGCGGAAAGATTTTGTATTAATATTGGGGGGTGTCTAAAGGAATTATTAGTATTAATAAGTTGGGGGTTGTGATTCGAATAGGTTTTTTGAAAATGATTGATGGAAACATTAGGGTAATTAACTAGCCATTCTTCATTTGCAAAACAGAGATCCAATCTTTCAAGAATTAAGCCGTTACTTTTCCTATGATGATTGGACCATGTATAACTTTAAAACCTAGGTCAATTAAACTACAAGGGTTAACGCAAGAGCAAAATCTATTTGATCGAGAACTATTAATCTTTCTACCTCCAAACTTATCCATTTGACTAAGAATATCATTAAAATCCCCCGTGACCATCCAAGGGCCATTGTAACTAGTAGATATGTTTTCTAGATTTTCCCAAAGTTTCCTACGATTAACAGCTTTTGTACTAGCATATATAATACTCAATAACCAAGGAGGATGATTTGGGAATACCTGAATCATTGCATGGAGCTCCTAGGTAGACTGCCTAAGTCGAGTAACTATCACCATGCTAGTGACCCAAAGTAGAATGATCCCTCTTGCCCTTCCTTGAGCAGGGACCTCCATCATGTCGTCAAAGTGGAAAGTGTCTCTAAGAGATGCATGATCCTCCATCTTTGTTTCTAACAGGGAGACTATGCATGGGGTGTGAGTATAGATAAGGTCTCTAAAGTTCCTCCTAAATATTTCACTATTTCCCCCCTAGTGTTCCAAACGATAAAACTCGTAGGTTTGTTCATAGGAATCGTTTGATTGTGGGGGTTCATTGAGACTTAATTCTCCTTCATAGAGAACTGACTTCCCCTCAGAGTTGGGGTTAGTAAGACTGCATATTTCACTACAGCTCTGTTCACCGGTGGCCGTAGGTCGAACGAGCACTTCATGAGTGCCACTGCGCAGTTGAAGATGAACTTTTTGTCCTCTCTCTCCGGGAACATCATAAGGGCTGCTTCTCTGATATTTGAGATTTTGGTGAACGAGATTGTAGGCAGTAGGAGATCCATGATCTCTTCCTCCATCTCTATTTCTTATTGCTCTTGGGGTGGAGGGATGTCCGTAGGATTGTGATTGATTGGGGGAACCCGGGCTTGCTAGGGTTGCCACGGAAAAATTAGTGGGTTGCCCACAGTCATCTCCAGTGGGGAGAAGAAGGGGAGGTTCTATGGGATATTCATGTTGAGAGGAGGGTTGAAATGGGGAGGGAGATTCCAGTGCTGATGCATGTTGTGGTATAGTGCTGGTGCAAGGGCTGGGGCTAGAGGATTTAGTACATTGGCCATCCACATATGGTTTAAGTAGTTGTCTTGGGCTAACCTCATCCCCTCCGAAATCATCTGGGCTAGGAATGTTGGATTTTGGAGCACTATCAGTACCTCCCTGTCTTCTATATTCATGGTGAAGAAGACTGCCTGACCTTGCAGTCCTTGTTCGATCCATGACTGTGGAGGTTGGGCAGGATTGGGAGGGTGAGCAACATACACTATTTGGTGATGAGCTATGTGAGGGGGTATACGAGGAAGGTTTTTGATTTGTTTCAGAGAGTGTCTATTGCGGAATAGAGTTTGGTTCCTTGCTAATAGGGGAAGAAGAGGAATAATCATAGTTGAATTAATTGGAGGGTATTAGTGGAGCTTCATGAATAGAGATTGTTGATTGAGAATCAGTGTCGTGGGATTTATTAGCAAGAGGATTGGCTGGATTTTGCGTGGAGTATTGGGCATTAAAGATTTGAGTATCAATTTGCATAGCCATTTGGCCGTTTGAAATGGCCGCGTGTGTTGGTGAGGTTTTTTTGGGGTTATGATTTTCAACTTTTTTTGCACTTAGGGGCCTATCTAAATAGTTATTAGAGGGACCTGAGAGAGTTAGATATAATATTTTATTCTTAGAATTATTAGGTTTAGGCACGTTTGGGCCACGTGTCCTAATACTTTGAGGGAACTGCTTCGTTTGTATCGAAGATGATGGACAATGTAGAAAGGCTGCGCTTGGCTCTTCATCTTCTTCCTCAGCATAATCAAGAGCACTAAATCTATTGATTAGGGTATTATTCTCCTTAACAGAGGTTTGTTACCTCATGTTTGTATTTTCCACATTGTTTTGTTGGGTGTAACTATAAGAGAGTTTGTATTCAGTGTGTCTTTTTAGTTTTTATTGATTTTTCCAGAATACTGTGAAGAAGAATACAAGGTAGTCTGTGATTCATTCTTTTTTGCCTTGAAGGAGAGTTTCTGAGAGGAGAGATACTTACCTAAATCTGCTGGATAAATCTTAACGTTTATACCTAGGCTTGGCAGTTCTTGGTGTGTAGCAGTCATGGCTTCCATTGTTGGCTGTGTCTTGTTGTTGTGTCTTCTTCTCGTATTGAAAAGCACCGTTTGCCATTCTTCTTTTTGTAGATGATTTGTGAGACACTGGGTAGTCGTTGATTTAGTTTTATCAACATCTCTGGTTCCCTGATATGTGCACCTTGAACTTGTGTGTCCCAACCTTCCACACTACTTGCAAAAAAATCCCTTCCCCTCATATATTATCTGTTGCATATGGGTGCTGATGAGGATCCTAGTAGTGACCAGTTCCTCTAGTGGAACCTTGATACACAGTCTAGCGTACCATCCTCTGAGGGTGGCACTTGTGCAAGCGTCAATTTTCAGTAGTGATCCAATAGAGTTCCCAAATTTATTTAGCAAGGATTCATCGAAGAACTTAGTTGGGAGCTGTGGAAAATGTACCCAAATAGCAGAGACGGTTTGTTGGGCATTAGCAACCACAAAATTTGGTTCCCAGTGCTTTATTGACAGAAAATGGCCATTAACAAACCATAGTCCATTTTGAAGATCCTTCCTCATGTTTTTCTCTTGTGTGAACTTACAATATAATAGTCACAGCCTAGGTCTATTAGAGGAAATTGTTCTGTAGATTTCCAAAAGTCTTGGATTTTTTCTTTTAAGTAATGGTGGACTATTCTTTTTCCAAAGAGTTTAATAATCAAGGAGAACTTCCATGGGTGATGAAATCTTTCTTTTTCTTGGTCTGAGAGGGTAATTGTCTTGATTCCACCCTTATATGGAGATGACTTGTCTTGTGACTGGGTAACAGTTGCAATAGCTGAAACTTTTAGTTGAACATCATCCATGAGATCCATATAATAATCAATTTGATCTGCATTTGCAAGCAGGTTTTCTTTGTAGTTGAGAGTGGATGGATTATCCTCTGTATGTATGGATGGGATATCAAGTGGTTCTGGGGGGATTTGCATTGTTTTTGTTTCTAGGCAATGTGAAGTAGTGTTATCTGAGAGCATTTTAGGACTTCTGGAAATGGTTTCTAAAGTTCATTAAGCTTGAATTGGAGTGCGATTCATGTTTTAGTCTTGTTCAGTGTAATTTGAGGCATCGATTAATTTCGTATCATATTATGGGACTTGTTAGTATACTCTGTTAGGATCCCATGGGGCTTGGATGAGTTTTGGAGGAGTTTTTGGAAGAGTTTGGCATTTTGAGAATAAGAATGTAACAATCCAAAGGTCCATTTTTAGTTCTAGAGATCAAAACTCGATTTGAGACTTTCGGGATTTTGATAATGAATTATATGAGTGATCTGGAAAGTTTGGTCTAATTTCATCAAGCCACGATTGAGTTTTTAACACAAAGCATGTGTTAATTGTTTAACGTGCAAAATTTGTACCACATTGAGTAAATGGGCTCTGATTGAGTTTCAATTGAAGGAAGAGATTCAAATTATTATTTGTGACTCGTAGGAACAAGAATCATTGAATTCCGAGTTCGTATGAAAGAGTTAGAGAATTTTTAGTAAAATTAAAAGCTGCTGAAATTTCTGGGCAATTGCTGTGTTTTTCGCAGGTGCGTGAACATTATCGCACTTGTGTGAATAGGAACCACAAATGCGGTTCACACAGGTGCGTGAACAGTAACCGCCTGCGAAAATGTTGGACAGTGTATAAATTGAGTAGTCCGAGATTTTACTCATTTTTGGAGTTATGAAGCTCAGATTAAAGCGATTTTTAAGGCGATTTTCGCCATATGGATTGAGGTAAATGTTCTCTATCTAAAAGTGATTATATTTAACGATTCCATGATTATTTTCATCAAGTATTAGTTAATCAAATGGAAGAAATTGGAGAAATTTTGTAAACTTTTCAAAAATGAAAATTCTAGATTTGGAGGTCAATTCGTTATCGGAATTTGATAAAATTGGTATGGTTGAACTCGTATCGGAATTCTTTTTCGAGCGAAGTTAGGAATTTATCTAAATTGAATTGTTGTGAGTATTAGAGGCTATATTTATGGATTTTCTCATTTGTTGGCTAGTTTTGGAGCGTTGCACATCGATTTGAGTCATCGAAAGGACTTGGAAGCCGGTTATGGAACTTCGGAGCGAGGTGAGTCTCCTTTCTAACCTTGTAAGAGGTAATTGTCCTAATATGTGAGTTAATTTTTTATGTGCTCCTATTTCTGGGGGATACGTACGCACGAGGTGACGAGAGTCCGTGTGTAGCTACTATTATGTTATTGTCCGGGTAATCTAGGACCCAAAAGCATGTTGTACTTGGACTAATTGTAATGTTGTTGACACTTGAATTGCTTAAATCCTGTCGAATTGGTAAATGAATTTCTAAAAGGATTAAACTTCGTTTTCTGAAATCGTTAAAGGAGAATTGGCTTTTATTTGGATTAATATTCCCCAATAAATTCTTAATTGGCTATTTGAGCATGTATTTCAATGTATACCTGCGTCGCACGTATGATTCGCGAGCAGGATGATTGTTTATTTAATTTTGACCACATCGCACGTATGATTCGCGAGCGGGGTAATAGATGCATCTATGAATTGCGCCATACGACCCTCTGGCAGTGCACAATTTAAATATTGTTGGATCGGGTCGTACGTCCTCGGCATGATTTGTGCATGCTTGTATTGCTGCCTTGAACTTGTTAAAGTTGTTATTGCCTCTTCCTAGCTTGAGAATATTTGTATAAAGGACTTAAAGAAATTGGAAATTTCCTATAAAAAGAAAGAATTGTTTATTTGCTTCGTTCCATTTGAATTACAATCATGTTTATAAAAATCCACGATTTAATGTATTATTGATATCTCATTATTGGACCACTAGTAAGTGTCGAAGTCGACCTCTCGTCTCTACTTCTTCAAGATTAGACGTGATACTTACTGGGGTACACGTTATTTTCGTACTCATGCTTCACTTGCTGTGCATTTTTGTTGCACAGGCATATGTACTTTTAGTGGCCTATTGAGCGTAGCAGCATGGATGATACGGGGACTAGGTGAGCTTGTGACACCGGGTTCTGGGGATATCTATGGGTTTATTCAGAATTTTATAAGTTGTTAAATGTTTCATTTCTTATTTAGTGAAATTTATTACGTGTTGTCTAACCGTATTAAAGAAGTGATTTTGGAAATATTTAAAACAAGAATTTTATTGAGTATTTAGGTTAGTGGATTTTGGGTTGTGACACACAATTCATGCCGAGGACGTACGGCCGGATCCAATAATATTTAAATTGTGCAATACCAGAGGGTCGAATGGCATGAACCATAGTTGAATCAATTACCCTGCTCGTGAATCATACATGCGACGCAGTCAAATAATAATAAACAATCACCCTGCTCGCTGTCACGACCCGAATTTCCCACCCTCAAGAGTCGTGATGACGCCTACTAATAGGAGCTAGGCAAGCCAATTAACTATATACATTCTTAGGCAATATCAACAATATTGAGACAACGAGACATTAATATAAAAGCGGAAGTCTTAAACATAAATGAACTGAAAACAAGTGCGGAAATTCCATTACAACCTCTACCCAAGACTGGAGTCACTAACTCACGAACGTCTATAGAATACTAAAAATAGAGTCTGAATAAAATACAATACTATTTGTTCGGGTACAAGGACAACAAATGAAATAAGGATAGAAGAGACTCCAGGCCATGCAGACGTCAATAAGGCTACCTCAGAATCTCTGGACTGAAGTCAACTCCCAACGCTCGTACTGCTGTCCAAAAGCTGCTGCTCCGGCACTGTGATCGGTGCAAAAAGATGCACAGAGTGTAGCATCAGCACAACCGACCCCATGTACTGGTAAGTGCCTAGCCTGACCCCAGCGAGTAGTGACGAGGCTAGACCAGACTACCCGATAAACCTGTGCAGATATATATATACAAGTACAACAAAATAATTGCAGAAAGTAAACTATTAAAAGTGGGAGGGGGAACATGCTTATGGGGTAGCAGATTAAACAGAATATCATGAATAACAAAAGAAACTACATCTGATTTCTTCTACCACAGAATAAGGGAAGAAATAAACCACTTTCACTTGTTTCTATTTCTTCTCGTTGTAGGCGTGCAACACGATCCCATTTCCTCATATCACGTGGTAGGCGTACCACTCGCTCCTATTTCATAATATCATATGGTAGGCGTACCACTCACTCCCATTTCATAATATTATGTGGTAGGCGTACCACTCGCTCCCATTTCGTAATATCACATGGTAGGCGTACCACTCGCTCCTATTTCATAATATCTTGTGTGTTCGGCATGCCACACGATCCCATTTCATAATATCTCGTGGTCGGCATGCCACACTATCCCATTTCATAATATCTCGTGGTCGGCGTGCCACACGATCCCATTTCATAATATCTCGTGGTCGGCGTGCCACACGATCCCATTTCTTTCAACACAATACACAATATAATCTCGGCAAGGGAGAAAGATGTTATAACAAGCTATCCCGGCAAGGGAACAAGATAATATAATAATCTATCCCGGCAAGGGAGATCCAGCTATAACCAAGCTTATTCAATTGCTACTTAGCACAATTAAATCAATACTCAATCTCAACAATTACTGGCTCAGCATTAAAGATTTCTAACCAAGTCCTCATAAACAACAATTAAGAATTCGATAATTTAGCAATTTAGGACTCACGTTCATGCTCGACACCAGTGTATAGATAATCGTCACCATGCCTATACACCGCACTCGATAAATAGCAAATAGAAAATAAGACTCTACTCCTATTTCCTCAAGCCAAAGTTATACCAAACACTTACCTCAACTTCCGCGGCTAAATCAATGCACAACGACCGCTTTCCCCCTCGAATTTCGCTCCAACCCAATCGAATCAATGAAATAACAACTTTATAATATCAATAATAGCTAAATAGATCAAGCCCAATGCCTAAATATAGATTCCCAACCTTTCTTCCAAAAATTCCAAAATTGATCTCGGGCCCGCTTGGTCAAATCACGAGGTTCAAACCAATTCCAAATCACTCATTCCCCCACGAGCCCGAATATATATTTTGTTTTCAAATTTGACCCCAAAATGAGGTTTAAATCGAAGAAAATCGAAAAGCCCTAACTCTACCCAATTCCCCCCAATTTCAACCGTAGATTACATGTTTTAGGCCTAGGATTTCAATGGATGATGATAGAAAATGAAGAAAACGAGTTAGATAATACTTACCCAAGAAGATTTGGTGAAGAATCACTCTATAAGTCGCCTAGGCGTTGTGGAGAAGAAGAGCTCGTGTGAAATTTGGAATAAAACCCGTCACTATTTCTGTTTTGGCATTTAAAAATCGCTGGGCAAAAATGCCCTTCACGTTCGCGGGAAGGGGTCCGTGTTCGAGAAGGGTAGATGGGTCAAGTCATCGCGAATGCGAGACGCTAGTCGCGAACGCGTAGAAAAATGGGCTGAGGTCCAAGACTTTGTTATACGCGAACGCGAAGAGGAAACAACTGGGGTTCTGAGTTTGGCTAATGCGATCGCGAGGTTCAGATGCGAACGCGAAGGAGGAAGACACAGAGCTACACGAACGTGAGGGGAAAAGTGCGAACGCGAAGAAGGAAATCCCTGTGCACAACACCAGATTTTCTGCAACTTTTTACTAAGTTCAAAACACCCCGAACCACCTCCGAAACACTCCCGAGCCTTCAGGGCTCCTAACCAATCACACACACGAACTCAAAAAACATCCTACGAACTTAATCGTGCGATCAAATCGCCAGAATAACATCAAAAAAGGAGGAATCAAAACTCAAAATCATCATTTTTTCATCAACTTCATAAACTTTCATTTTTTGATATTTAGGTCAGATACACGTCAAATGACGTCTGATTTCGACCAAATTTCACAGGAAGCTCTTAAACCACCTATAAGACCTGTACCGGGCACCGGAACAAAAATACGGGACCGATACCAACACTTTCTAATCCATTTTCATTTCAAATTTTCATACAAATTTTAGAAAAAATAATTTCTTTTAAAAATTCATTTCTTAGACTCGGAAGCTCATATTTCGATTCTGGGCATATGCCCGAGTCTCTTATTTTTCTACGTACCCTCCGGGATCGTCCAATCACGGGTCCGGGTCTGTTTACCCAAAATGTTGACCAAAGTCAACTTTAATCATATTAATATCAAAATTCATCATTTTTCACATAGAGTTCATATCTAAGCTTTCCGGCTACGCGCCCGTACTACGCACGTAAATTGAGTCAACTAAAAGGGAGGTTTTCAAGGACTCGAATGTGCGGAAAAAGAGAGAAAACAGGTGATGACCCTTGGGGTCATCACGTTCTCCACCTCTAAAATAACTGTTCGTCCTCGAACGGACAAAAGAAAGAAGTACCTGAGTCGGGAAATAGATGAGGATAACGGCTCCGCATATCAGACTCGGACTCCCAGGTCGATGCCTCAGGAGGCTGACCTCTCCACTGAACACGCACTGAATGAAAACTCTTCGACCTCAACTGTCAAACCTGCCGGTCTAGAATATCTACCGGCTCCTCCTCATAAGATAGATCCTTATCCAACTGGACAGTACTGAAATCTAACACGTGGGCTGGATCGCCGTGATACCTCCGAAGCATGGACTCATACAACAGTGGATGTACGACTGACAAGCTAGGCGGCAAGGCAAGCCTATAAGCTACCTCTCCCACACGGTCGAGAATCTCAAATGGACTAATGAACCTAGGGAAAAGCTTTCCCTTCTCCCCAAATGTCAGGACCCAAACTGGAGGGCCATGACTAGCACCCAACCATACTTGCCGAGAACCAACGTACATTTTATCTAACCTTCTTTATTATCTTTTANGTACGAGCTACCACGCTATCATGAAAGGCTATACAACAAAAACCAGCCAACAAGGCATACCAAACTATACATGAGTCGATACATGTATATGATCCTCTATAGGAACATAAGTACTGCAACATAGCCGGAACAGGGCCCCGACATACCCATAATGTCTATAACAAAAATGCATACCAAGACCAAGGCAAGTCCGGAGAAGGGATCTCGCCAATCACCGCTGAACTGGACAGCCTACTGTGGTGGGGGAGCTACACCTGCCTGTCTATCAGGACCTACAACACGACATGCAGTGTCCATAAATAAAAGGACGTCAGTACGAATAAAGTACTGAGTATGTAAGGAAGGGAACCATAAACACGAATAGTAATGTAAGGATGGATAGAGAATATACAACATGTAATATCTGAGTACCTCTGAGGGCTACTGACATGAAATGCATGATACATATGTATAAAAATATAAGCTTTTAAAATATACGCCTCTGTAGGCATCATCATCATCATATCATACCCGGCCGTAATAGACTCGGTAAAAACGTACACGGCCATTATAAGGCTCGGTAGATCGTACCCGGCCACGTGGAGCTTGGTAAAACCCAACTGATCAGTGGTTGCACAGTAGATGTCGTACCTGGCCGTCTATAGCGCGGCTCGGTAGAGTAAAATATATATATATATATATATATATATATATATATAGTGCGTGCTTGACTCATGGAATTACGTTATAAACCTTTAGAAGTGACGTAAGGTATCCTTTGTATGCGTTATTAGGACTACCTCTTCACTATGAACCTTATAAGAATTAGGAAATACCAACAACATTGATAACATAAGAATAATAGAAGCAATATTAACATCAATCGTTCCATAAGAGGGTAAACAATGTAAGTACTGCTAGCTTCTAAGAGTAGAGTATCTTTGGAAGCTCATTCATCACATTATGTATAATCGGAGTCGTGCAAAAGAAGGAAAGGTATAGCCTCACATACCTTATATATACTGCCCCAATCTCAAGCTATGCAATTTCACGCCTCCTTAGTCTACAATAAGAGAAACGATACTATAGTTATCATTCAAGCGTCATAACTATTATGTATCGACCACAATCTATTTTACGATGAAACGGACAGCACCTCCCCTATATATATGAATTCACACCATTTAAAACAATCACCAAATAGCCTAAAAAACATCAATAATAAACATATTGAGCCTCCCAAAACAACCCACGCACAACCTAATCACTTTATACATAAGACGGCCACCGTAGTCATATCTAATAACCCGAACATATTACGAAGAACTACCAGCCCACAACCCAACATCTATATGGTGTTTCTCCACACCCTTCCTCATCCAAAACTCCACAAAACAGTAGTAAAACACGTAGCCCAGCAGCAACACAAAACAGTCCACAAAATAGTCCGTTATAGGTGAATAACTAGAACTCACGGCTTTCGATCACCGTCTCGTGAGTTCTTACATGTACAGAACGAATTACCATGAATTCACAGCAGAATAAATGTATGAAATATAGCAGTAAAATCACCTTACTTGTTGGATAACTCAGCCTTTATCTTGGTTCTTCAAACTCTAGGGTTTACCCCCAATTTGAACTTAAAAGAGAGGGAAAATCAATTAGGGTTTGTGGAGAATTTTTGGAAG
>MU673698.1:4273-15961 GCA_026770625.1 Nicotiana glauca | reverse complement strand
TAAACTCACCTTACTTGTTGGATAACTCAGCCTTTATCTTGGTTCTTCAAACTCTAGGGTTTACCCCTAATTTGAACTTGAAAGAGAGGGAAAATCAATTAGGGTTTGTGGAGAATTTTTGGAAGGAAGTTTGCAGGGGTTTAGGTCTGTTTATTTGTGAAATATAATGAGGGATATATTGCAGAAGATAATCCTTTTAATGGGCTCTTTGTCTGACCCGAAATTGCCTCTTTTTCGGCCATCATTTAAACAAGTAGGTGACACACCTACTTGTCACCTAGCAGCTTGTGCAGTCTTGAAAAAATATTAATATCTCTCTATTCCAATGTCGTATTGATAAATGGTTTAATGCATTGGAAACTAGACTCATATATCTTCAATTTGGTGGGTATATCACCCCGTAGTTCCAAGTATATTAGGATAAAAGCTTGATAACATTTGACCTAAAGTTTAGGTAAAACTATGAACCTAAGTTGCGACAACTTTTGTCGACTTTTGTTTCATAACTCGTTTGACTTCAAGACTTATGATACGAATATTATATGATTCAAATACCTTACAACATGACCTCCTGAGTATATTAAGCACCTATAGGTTTACCCGGAAATACGAGTTACAACATCTTTGACTCGTTTAACTTCTAATACTTGTTAAACACCCTTATGCACCCTTGTATCACTTAAGATCAACATGATTAACTTCTTATTATCTCAAGGATAATTCCTTATTGGATTTGTTTTAACTAACATATGGCATGAACTAACGCGTGTGGATATGGGTTATAACACCCTCCCCTCTTTAGGAACATTCATCCTCGAATGTAAGGGTTTATGGGGAGTCCAAATCATCGTAGATTCCAACGGAAATTTCCGGTCAATTTTTCCCTATAAAATGGTCACTAGAAAAATTTGCAAGCAGTTAAGCCCAATGTATGGCCTCACAAGGGTACACAAATCATTATGGACATGTAAATTATTTACATATCATCATTATCTATTAAGGAAGAGTGTTCTCAAGTTATTGCTTACCTCATAAATCCGTTTCACCTTTACAATGTATCCTGCGTTCCACCAGCATCCTTTTTATCATCATTCTAGAATAGGTAAGGGTATTTATACTTCATCTCTTCTTCTAATTCCCATGTCATTTCTTCCATATTCTTGTTCCTCCACAATATTTTGACGGAAGCTACATCTTTTGTTCTCAGCTTGCGGACTTGTCGATCTAATATAGCCACTGGTACTTCTTCATATGATAGATCCTCTGTAACTTGTACATCTTTGACAGGGACAACTCGAGAAGGGTCTCCAATACATTTTCTCAACATAGATACATGGAATACCGGGTGGACAAATTCCAATTCGGATGGCAATTCTAACTCATAAGCAACTTGTCCAATTCGGCGAAGAATCTTATACGGACCGATATACCTTGGACTCAGCTTACCTTTCTTCCCAAAACGCATAACACCCTTCATTGGTGAGATCCTCAGGAAAACCCAATCACCAACCTCAAACTCCAAATCACGACGTCGGATATCGGAATATGACTTTTGACTGCTTTGTGCTGTCCTCAATCGTTCCTGTATCACCTTCACCTTCTTAATGGCTTGGTAAATCAAATCTGGCCCATATAATTTAGTTTCACCGACTTCGAACCATCCAACTGGTGATCTACATCTTCTCCCGTATAGTGCCTCATATGGGGCCATTTTAATACTGGAATGGTAACTATTATTGTAGGCAAATTCTATGAGTGGAAGATGGTCATCCCAATTTCCCTTAAAATCTAGAACACGTGCTCGTAGAATATCTTCCAGTGTCTGAATGGTACGTTCAGCCTGTCCGTCAGTTTGCGGATGAAATGCAGTGCTGAGATTCACTTGTGTGCCTAAACCCTTCTGAAAAGACCTCCAAAAGTTAGCCGTAAATTGAGCTCCTCGGTCTGATATAATAGATACTGGCACACCATGAAGCCTAACAATCTCCTTGATATACAACTTCACATAATCTTCTGCTGTGTATGTTGTCTTAACTGGCAAAAAATGGGCACATTTTGTAAGTCGTTCAATTATCACCCAGATGGAGTCAAACATATGATAAGAGAGAGGTAATCCAATAATTAAGTCCATATTAATCACCTCCCATTTCCAGGTCGAAATCTCTATATTCTGAAGCAATCCACCGGTTTTCTGATGTTCTATCTTTACCTGTTGACAATTGGGACACTGGGATACAAATTCTGCAATAGACTTCTTCATATTATCCCACCAATACTGCTCCTTGATATCATGATACATCTTTGTCGAGCCGGGATAGATGGAATATTGGGATTGATAAATCTCATACATGATGTTTTCTCGCAACCATGCCACATTAGGCACACATAATCGGCCCTGGTATCTCCGGGCCCCATCTCCTCCAATCTCAAAAGCCGTAATTTTACACTGCTAAATGCTCTCTCTCAATCGTATTAAGATAGGATCTTCATATTGCCGTGATTTTACCTCGGCTACCAAAGATTATTCTGATGTATTCTGTACAGTAAAAGTATGGGGGGTCCTCCATGGGATCTGATCCGGTAAACACTGGAGGGTCTAAATTAATAAAATCACGAACGCTCGTACTAACTGGTTTATCAACAACACCAGTATTCTACCTCTGAGTCTGAGTAGCTACCAAGCTAGTCAATAACTACAAAGCACTCTACATGTCCTGGTCTGTAGTGCCAGGCAGAGGAACTGGAGGTGCTGGGTTCCTCCTAATATCCTTTGGAGGAGATAGAGTAGATGAGGTATGAGATGACATCTCACTCTGAGCCTCACTTTGGCCTACTCTGGCTTGGGGCACCTGACTGGTACCCTCTCCTGCAGCTGTGTCAAGCCATCTACTAATTGTTTGCTTCCTAGTCGAAGGCATCGCTGAAAGAAAACAAGGTTAATATTAGAGACGAACACTTACAACTCAACTCTATGCACGATCTAGATTCAGGAAGAAGGTAACAACCCTAGATGTCATGTAGCGTCCTGATTATAAATGTGGCACACTACACATCCATAATCAAGACTCTACTAGACACGGCTCATAGACAATCCCTAGGACAAACCTGCTATGATACCAAGTTTGTCATGACCCAACTAGAGGGCCATGACTAGCACCGGACCATACTTGCCGAGCACCAACGTGCATTTTATCTAACCTTCTTTATTATATTTTAGGGCTGAGGAGGTCAATATAAATGATAGACATGGATCATGGACAACCAACAATAAAATATGATGGCATTGTCACACCTCCTTTTTCCGAAGAAACTTCTCGACTTTACTATACCCCGGGAAGAGATATAGTAATAAAGGAGTTTTTCCATTTTAAGGATAATAGAAACGGGATTCATTTTTATTTAAGAAATCAGCGTCGCCGCTTGGGAGATTTATGGTGTCCCAAGTCACCGTTTTTGAATCCCGAATCGAGGAAGGGTTTGACTCTGTTTAACAGTCGCGAACCAAAAATCCGGGTAAGGAATTTTGTTAACCCGGGAGAAGGTGTTAGGCACTCCCGAGTTCCGTGGTTCTAGCATGGTCGCTCAACTGTCATATTTGACTAAATATTTGATTTTTATACATGCTATCCTATTTGTGCAATTTTGGAATTAATTATCACTTTTTGTCAAATTATTTTATTTTTAAGAAAGTGAACGTCATTTAAGAACGTATTTTCGGATCACGTAACATGAAATGCACCCGGATCCTTGATACATTCTTATTCAACATTTTAAGATTTGAATTTGGGTCGCATGAAATGCACACCCGTATTAGGAAGGTTAAAATTATTAAAAAAAATCGCGCCTAAAGAGGCTAACGTGTTATATCTTTTGGGAAAGCCGTGAAATTCGCTAAACGGCCCTTCCAAATCTATGTGTTTTACAATAATTAATTTAGAGCCCCGTGCATTTTTTTTCTCTAGCGAGACTCATCTCATTTATTTTAAAGGTCAAGCCTATAGTGTACTACATTGTCTACTATTGTTTTTGCCTTATCAAAATAACGAATAATGCTGTCTAGTTATGGTTGGTATTAATATTCCATTCAGGTCCAAGCCATCATGTGTTGGGCCTTGAAATTAGGCCAGTGAAGGGTAATGCACAACTGTGCACGAGGCTCATCTCTCATGGGCATTGAAGCCACTCGCGATCGGACCTGGGCCTTTTGCCTGATCAGGCCCAAGTTATTAACAAATCCAAAACAAGCTCAAATGTTATCATTAATATAATCATGTATTTAAACGGATATTGTAACTGCAGTATCAGAAATGCATTTAACACTGATTTATGTTTGGATATTACTGTCTACTCATTCAAATAAACTACGTCTGATTCGTATATTACTATCATTATAAACTTATTTAGACTATGTTTTCAATTGAAATGCAAACTCATCATATGCAGAATTGAATTACTACTTTATTCTATTGAAAATATTAAACTAAACTACAGAGAACCTATTTGAATTGAAATACAAAATTGTTCATATTGAAGCAGTCAGTTTATACTCGTTTTTTTTTAAAAAAAAAAAAAACTTTAATTTGAACATATCATATTAACCAATGAGAATTTGAATCTAAACTCATATTTTATATACCAAACTGATTAATACAAACTAAAGACAACTATTGAACTTCTTAAAATCTCATTTGCATTTATGACTCGTAACGAGTCGAAGATCCAGGATCACAACCAAAACAGAATTTGTACTTATTTGTTTCCAAAATTTAAATCTCTACCCTAATGAAACTGTTTTTCTATTAGTCTAATTCATATGTGATTTTTATGTAGCAATTAGACTAAGATACTAAAATTAACAGTTCAAGTCCAAAGTCCATACAATCCAAAGATACACAATTCACCTAACAAATTACATATGAATCTATAAAGTTCTACATCTACAACGTAAACAGAATTGGAACTAGTAAAATTTAATCGAGTAGTTTTATATCTTCAGAAATTCTGATTACATCTTCGAAGTTTAGAAGTGTACCTGGCCAAATTGAAAGGAAACTCAATGAGTTCTAAAGTGATAAGGAAGAAGAAAATCAGCAACAGGCAGAAATCCAAGTGATAACAGCAATAACCACAATATCACAGCAACAGATTTGGATTCACAATCGAAAAACCAACAGCTTTAAACCAACCAATGTAGACGAAAACACCAGCATTCAAGAGATATCCTTCTCGAATTGTAAATAAATCAATGTAACAGTAATTGAAAACCAATTTTTATATATTTCAGACTTATCAAATTTCTGACCCTCGTTTAATTTTTGAACCTCCAAATTTCTGAACTCAAAGTTTCTCAACAAAATTTCTCACCCAAAATTTTCGACACCTAAATTAGGTTTGAATGGGCCTATTTATAGAGTAGAATGAGAGAGAAATTTGAATTAATTATTCAGATTTCTTATCCCTATTCTTTTTGAATTATTTCAGTTTAGTATAGGGTATTTTTGATAAGAATACACTTAAACCCCTGCTAGAAGGTTCCAGTATATTCTATACCATTCTATTAGGTATTAATACCCTTATTTCCGTCACTTGCTAAGGATTATTACCCATTCACCATTTAACTATGCCTGATTCATCCCTTATTATTCCATTAATTACAGTAAAACCAGGCTCAATTGTCTTTTATGTCCTCACTACTTCTACATTATCTTCAGATTTACCATTCCTTATTCCATTTTAACCCTTTATATTTCATATGTATTTACCCGACCTGCCCTTAGGTCTGTTAATACTTGAGATATTCAGCATCATTTAGAATATAACCCTTAACCTTATCTTTATTATTATTTTTTTTAAAAACCATTTTTAACACTAAGTAAGTCTTTCAGAGTTAACCCCTTTTCAGGACTAACCACTTTACAAACATGGCCACAAATAACCTTTTAATTAATCAGATACTCATACAAGAAATCAAACTGTATCGCAATGATAGCCAACATTTAAGCAATTTACACTCATAGTCCTAATAAGACTAATTACTCAGAAATTCAGAAAAGTCAAGCATTGTACTGCAATAAATAGCCAATATTAACAAACTTGCAAATATAACTCTAATTTCGACTAAACACTTAATTAATCAAGATTCAGAAAAATAGTTTAATAATGGTTGAATCCAATTAATCATGATATTTAATAGAGCAAGGTCTATCAAGAAAGAATATTAAACGACTATAGAGCATATGATTTATCCAATGATTTTAATCAGAACAAGAGAATATTCAGTCGATTTCATGTACAAAAAGAAAAATCATGTAACAAATTCCAGAAAAATAAAAGAAAGGGTAGAAGATTTGAGAACAATAAATAACAAAGAAAGGAGTAGGGACTTAGCTTTCGTATTTTCTTTTTCATTCTTTTTCTCTATTTTTTCTTCTTTTCTTCATTTTTCATTCTTTATTCTCTTATTTCTTTATTTTCTCTTCGATTCTTGACTTTCCAGTGTTTTAGAGACTCTGGTCTCTTTTAACAATTGATCCTCCAGGCAGACTCTAATAATCTTGTTTGGATGTAAAAAAAAGGGTGGTATTTGAGGACCAAGGTTCGATCTGAAAGGGTTTTGAGTTTGAGTGTCCGTTGGAGTAGGGTTTCGGCGTGACATTTTTGAAGATTCGAGAAACAGGGCTAATATTCGAGAAATGGGACTTAGGTAGGGTGAAAGAGGAGCTCAAGGCAGTTCTATGGTGTTAAGGGTGGGGGCTGGTTCATAGGTTAGTGATCGCCGACTAGGGTTCCGGCGACTTGTTATTCAAGATTTGAAAAGAACGATGGAGTTTTGGATGAAACTGGTGTGATGGGGTGATAGAGGAGAAGGGGAAGGTTCAGTGGTGTAAAAATTGGTTGGGGAAGATGACCAGAAATAGACCACCGGTAGGGTTCCGGTGATCTCAATCAGAGAGAAAAAGGGAGATAAGGCGGCTAGGGTTAATGTATTGAATGTAGAGTGTGTATAATGATATGAACGGGGTGTATTGATATATTAAATGTATAATGATGGTTCTCAACCGTTGGATTAGTTTAAACGAATGGCCAGGATCATTTTAGCCTTAAAACGGCGACGTTTGATTTAAATGAATTCTTACTCCTGTCCGTTAGATTAGCTTCTTGGGCGGTTGTAATTTATTCTTTTAACGATGTCGTTTGGCTCTTGTGAAACACTAATTTCATCCGTTTGATCAATCAAATGGACGGCTGTGATTATTTCCTTTAACGATGTCGTTTTATTTATTTTAACCATCGCTCGTCTTGGTTCGTTTGATTGAATCATCAACGGCCTAGATTTGTTCGAACCAAACGTTGTCGTTTTAGCTTTGTATTGAGAACTGGCCGGTTTAATTTTGAGATTGGGCCAGGTCTGTTAAAGTTTTAATTGGGCTGATGAATTTTGTGATTTGGCCCAATTTTGATATACATTACATTTTGTATTTATACATTGTATTTTTTTATTGTATTTTCGTATTTTGTATATATATATTTTTTTTTTTGACTTGTATTTAATTATACTGTATTTTTCTTGTTTTTTATACCTGATATATTTTCCTTTTATTTTGTATATATTTTTTATTTTTTCTTGATTTTCTAATTTCCTAATAATTACCTTTCATTTTTGGTATTTTCAAGCTAATTTCATTTTGTATTTTTGTTTCAATTTCTTTATTTCCAATAATTAAAACACACACTAATACTTTCTACACAATAATCAACCAATTTCAATCAAAATTATTATTTTTATTTTTAATTTGCAATTAATTACTTGGGGCAAAAATTACGTGCTCACAGCTGCCCCTCTTTGCTCTGGAACACGCAACGTTTCAGTGCAAAGACAAGTTAGCAGTAATGAGGGATTTTTGCTCATTTGCACATTCCGTGTGAAGCATTTTTGAAAATTTTTTGACCGCATCCTGCTTCAAGTATTGCCTACAAATCCTGGGCTAAATAGGAATCGGGTCAGTGTAGTTCTGGAATATCTGGTAGTTGAAACTACCAGAGAGCTGTGACTCTATTGTTGTTGCTTGCTATTACTGCCTGCTGATCTCCTTATTACACCGTGGTAAAAAGAAAATAAGCTAAACTATGCTCTATGTTTTGCAAAATCCTGACTATATCTTTCAACTTGTTCTTGTGTTGCCTTGAACTTGCATCTTGTATTCCTCCAACGACATTCTCGTTGTTGTCTTGATGGTGTTTGACCACTTCAATTTGCAATATGTGTCCATTTTTCAGGTGGACTCCTGTTTGTGATTGCTTGAAAAGTATTCCCTTGTTCTTCAGGTGGGCTCCTGCTTGCGGTTACTTGAGAAAATATTCCCGTGTTATCCAGGTAGGTGCCTGCTCACAAGATAGACAAACGAAGAAAATTTTCTACCCTAGTATGGTGACTGGGCCTGTCATGTTATCAGATGTTACAATTTCAAAGTCAGAATTTAGATTATACTTCCCCTGTTTTTCCAGATGGGTGCCTGATTACTGCATTTGAAAAGATATTCCCTTGTTCTTCAGGTGGGTGCCTGCTTACTGCATTTGAAAAGATATTCCCTTGTTCTTCAGGTAGGCGCCTGCTTGATGAAACTTGAAATGTATTCCCTTGTTCTTCAGGTGGGTACCTGCTTGTAACCAAAACAAAAGAAATTTCCTGCCCCAGTTTGACAACTGGGTACATGATGTTACTAAATGTTAACTTGAAATATAAAGTTGTGGCATACTTCCCTTATTTTTCAGGTGGGTGCCTGCTTGCTGAATTTGAAAAGATATTCCCTTGTTCTTCAGGTTGGTGCCTGCTTACTGAACTTGAAATGTATTCCCTTGTTCTTCAGGTGGGCTCCTGACTGCAACAAAATAAAGAAAACAAGGAAAATTTTCTGCCCCAGTCTGGTGGCTGGGTTTGACGTGTTATCAAATATAAAAATTGAAAGCTAAAATTTAAATTGTACTTCCCTTATTCTCCAGGTGGGTGCCTGACTGCTGAAACTTGAAATGTATTCCCTTGTTCTCTAAGTGGGCGCCTGCTTGCTGAATTTGAAAAGATATTCCCTTGTTCTTCAGGTGGGCGCCTGCTTACAACCAAAACAAAAGAAATTTCCTGCCCCAATTTGATGGCTGGGTACAATATAAAAAATTTAAAGCTAAAATTTAAATTGTACTTCCCTTGTTCTCTAGGTGGGTGCCTGACTGCTGAAACTTGAAATATATTTCCTTGTTCTCCAGGTGGGTGCCTGACTACTGCAACTTTCTGTGTTCCCATGTTGTCCACTTTAGTCACATTCACTTTTTAAAGTGATTTGAATATTTTATCCCTGTTCTAATCAAAACAATGATTAGTATAAAATGTAGTTAGTTGCTGGCATTCTTGTTGGCCATACTCCTGTTTCTGAACTTGCTCCGACTTGTTTCTTTGGACTTGTTTTGTCTTACCGTGATTTCCCTGCTATCTTTCCAACTTTTAATCCTGATGACCCAAAATATTTTCCCCATGTCACTGTCTCGGTGTTTCCTTTCCCTTTCTTGAGAATTTTACTTCTTTCTCCAAATATCTGACTATCATTGGTCCTTCGTATTTTGAATTGTCTTTTAATAAATCCCGATCTCATTGGGATGCCCAACTGGGAAACTGATAGTTAGCTTTTGACTACAAATGACTTATAGACAAATTTGAAGAAAAACAAAATGCAATGACCTCGAAGTTTTGAGGATAGAAAAACTCTGAAAAGAAAAAGATGATAGGACTTATCTGAGTGGGAAGGTGGATTCCATTGATCATGCCATACATTTTGGATTAACTGACCTAGTCTGTCCAACCAAACAACTGTCGATTATTACCTTTACTGCTCCGTATTTCACAACCCAATATTCACCGAAATCCAAACCTTGTTTGTTTTTGCAACCTTTCAATCACAATCTTCTTTCATTTGCTCGCTTTGGAAACTCTCTGTCGCCTTACAGTGCCAGTGAGGGTTTTCACCAATAAGACTCTCTCATTTTAATATTTCTCGACTCACATCGCCTTACGATGCCCATGAGGGTTTTCACCAATAAGACTCTCTCATTTTCATTTTCTCAATTCACATCGCCTTAAGGTGCCCATGAGGGTTTTCACCAATAAGACCCTCTCATTTTCATTTTTTCTGATACTCTGATACCCCAGTGTTGTCCACAACATGATTCACCTTTCCTGCTTGTATTGTCATTTCTTAAATTTGACCAGAAGGTCTTTCTTTGGACCGTAATGTGGCTTTTGGATGGGTTTAGAAAGAAAGGTATACATGCTCAAAATATTTCAACGTGGGTTCAAAGATTACAACTTTCGGAATCATATCTTCCAAAACAAACATGACTTCTGCCCCAGTTTTCAATCTTGGGGATTCTTGGACTTTCCTTTGGTTGTGACTGAACCTCCGGGAGGCTGCCTACGTACTCTTTCGGGATCAAGTCAAACGTAGTTCGGATATAAAATCTCTTCATTGTTGCGATGTTTCCTTCCTTCCATTTTCCTCTTTTCTTTTCTTTCTTTTCTTCTCTTTTCTTTAATTTTTTCCTCTTTCTTTTCTTTTTCTTCTTCTTTTTTTTTCTTCTTTTCTTTTTCTTTTCTTTCCTTTTTTTTTCTTTTCTTTTCCTTTGACATTTCATCATTCATTCTTTAACTTTGTTGTTGATTCCGAAAGAGGGGTATGAAAGAATAAAGTAATAAAGCTCAAAGGGATAGCAATGGATAAAGTGTTTGGATAGCGAAACAAAATGCCTTCATCATTTCAATCTCAAAATATGAAAAATACAATCAGATACATAAAGATAAAGAAATCGTACATAATATCTCTTCATTGCATCAGAATTGATAGCCATTTCTACACATTTTCCTTCTACATCTGTTAGATATAATGCTCTGTTGGACAAAACTCGTGATACAACAAATGGTCCCTGCCAATTAGGAGCAAACTTCCCTTTTGCTTCTGCCCAATGAGGTAATATGCGCCTCAATACCAACTGTCCAACTTCAAATTTTCGTGGACGCACCTTCTTATTATAAGCTCTGGCCATTCGCTGTTGATATAATTGCCCATGATATACTCCTGCCAGTCTTTTTTCATCAATCAAGCTTAATTGTTCCAGCTGGGCTTTGACCCACTCATCATCATCAATTTCTACCTCCGCAATGATTCAAAGGGAGGGTATTTCAACTTTCGCGGGTATTACTGCTTCCGTGCCATATACCAATGAATAAGGAGTTGCACCTACTGAAGTACGAACAGTAGTGCGATATCCCAGCAAAGCAAATGGTAATTTCTCGTGCCACTGTCTTGATCCTTCCACCATTTTCCGAAGAATCTTCTTAATGTTCTTATTGGCTGCTTCAACTGCTCCATTCGCCTTAGGACGATATGGCGTGGAATTACGATGTGTAATTTTAAACTTCTGACACGTCTCCACCATCAAATGACTGTTAAGGTTGGCCCCATTATCCTTAATAATCACCTTTGGAATTCCAAAACGACAAATGATGTTTTCATGTACGAAATCAACCACTGCTTTCTTGGTTACTGACTTGAACGTCTTTTCTTCAACCCATTTAGTAAAATAATCAATGGCAACCAGAATAAATCTGTGCCCATTATATGCTGCTGGCTCGATTGGCCCAATGAC
>MU673692.1:2284-24056 GCA_026770625.1 Nicotiana glauca | reverse complement strand
AATTGTGAATTTGTGAATTCTTTGGAGCGTTGGCTCGAACGATAAAATACTATTGAGTAAGAAATGAAAGAATTGGTAAGAAATATGATTAAATCCCTTGCCGGGATGACTTGAGTATGTTGATTATCTCCCTTGCCGGGATGTGGAAGTTATTGTCATTGCTCCCTTGCCGGGACTTAGTTGTTTAATTATGTTTTTCCCTTGCCGGGACATTTCTCATTACTGTTTATTTCTCTCGCCCGTTTGGTTGTGATTGCTGTTTGGGTGAGGAAGAGTGATAATACACGAAGGGTCATTTCGTGCCATTGTTGATTATATTTGCACGAACGGTCATTCCGTGCCATTGTTAATTGTATTATGCACGAAGGGACATTCCGTGCCATTGTTGATTATATTGTGCACGAAGGGTCATTCCGTGCCATGAAATGAGAGTTATGTGAGAAAAGCACGAAGGGTGATGCCGTGCATTTTGTTTGATTGCTTTGGGTGAGGATGAGAGTAAAAGCACAAAGGTTGATGTCGTGCAACTGTTGGATTTCTTGTCTCTGTTAAGTATTGTTGTGCCCTGATTCTTATTTAAGTTGATGATTTTTATATCCGGATTGTACTCCCCCATAGCATGTTTCCCTTCTCCGTTAACTGTTTAGTTTTCGGTATTTCTTGCCTTCTATTGCATATATATATATATTGAACTGCACAGGTTGATTTGGTAGTCCTGTCTAGCCTCGTCACTACTTTACCGGGGTTAGGCCAGGCACTTACCAGCACATGGGGTTGGTTGTGCTGATGCTACGCTCTGTGCATCTTTTTGCACAGATCCAGGAGTAGTTTTTGGACAGCAGCAGTAGGATTGCCCGGAAGCTGTCTTCAGTCAAGTGACTCTCGAGGTAGCCTAGCTGGCGTTCGCGGCCGAAGTCCCTTTCCATATTTTCTGTTTGTTTTCATTATACCGAGACAGACATTATGTATTTTCTATTTAGACTTGTTTGTAGCACTCTTTAGTGGTTCGTGAGATAGCGACTCCAGTCTTGGGTAGTGAAATACTAAACTTCCGCATTTTGGGTTTTTATTTACTTATGTTATAAAAGACTTCCACTTTCATTTAAAGGTTTATTATTGTTATTACCGTTGTGTTGTTATTCAAAGGGGTTAAATGTTTGGCTTGCCTAGTTCCAACAGTAGGCGCCATCACGACTCCCGATAGTGGGAAATCTGGGTCGTGACAACCTTACCTCTACCCCGAGGGGCAGAGGTAAGAATTTTTACCTTCATATATACTATTTGAAATTTTATTACCTCCCTTACTCAAGTTTCAATTTAATTACATGAGCATATATAATTTATCAATTATATACATTTTAGGATTAAATGAATATTCTTTTATATTAGGAATTAAATAAGGAATTAATTATTTCACATCCTTATTATCCCTCCATCTTGCTCTATCTCTCTCTCTCAATCTCTCATTATGTGTTCTTCCCCCGATATTTCTTCCTCTGATGTTCTTTACTTTTTATTCTTTCATTTTTTATAAATTTTTAATGGAATTAATCAATAGATTTCAATCGTTTTACTATAGAGTTTTAACTTAGCAATTTCCTTTCATGTTGCACAATTGGTGCTCAAATTGAAACTGACAATCAATAGATTTTGAAGGTGTTTGACTCTCTGCCATTGATAACCATTGGAAAGCTTTGGAGTTTTGAATTCGAATTTGGGTTTTCGAAAATCATTATTTGTTTGTATTGGGTATTGTGCAAATAATTAATAGTATTGTTTGGAGTTTGTAACTCAGTTTTGAGGGTGTTTGGTGAAGACTAGACTTGATTTTCGCTAAATTTCAGATTGAAACTTGTCGAATAGGAACACATAACATACAATATACTTACGAAATTGCAGTAAAGTTAAGGAATAATTGTATGTAAATTGTGTTTTGTTGTAGTTATATTTTTTTTATTTGAATGTTGTATGAAAGTTAAAAAATAGTTGTATAATATATGAATCGATGTATAAATTTGTATTTAAGTTATCAATACTATCTATTTACATAAAGTTATTGATATGTATCAAAATTGTATTGAGAGAGAAGGTTTTGATTGGAATTTTAGAGAGGAAGAAACACACACCACATACAAGATATATACAAATCAGATACAAAATATACAAAAGATGTATGAAATTTATATTTAATTTATATGATATTGTAGATGTATTTTAACTGGGCAAAAATAGTGTATGAAAGTAGTAGATAAATTGTAAATAAGTGTTTACTATATAACTAGCTGTATGACTTTTTTTCTTTAGTATGTATGTTGTTATAGATATATTAATTTGTATTAAATTTGTACGTTTTTTTTTTTAAATTTGTATGTTATTGTACCATCAAATTGTATAATATTAATTGTAAGTATAATATATCCACTTTAATATTGATTTAAATTGGTTTCGTTAATTTGTGATAGATTAGTATATTGGGTAAGTTAACCAATCAAGTGAACAGAATACTTTACCACCCGATTTTCAAGAGAGCACAATACAAACGTATGTGTCACAAGTTTGAATTCAATAACATTCTTGCAATGTTAAAGTTCCATACTTAGTCGGTAGCAATGTAAAAGAGAAAAGGGCAAACCAGTGACAAACTGGAGGTTACTTCACTAGGTTGATTGGCAGAAAATAACTTTTAGGCTTACCTTGTTAAGAGAAAAAGACGACGAGAGAGAGTGATGAAGAAAGAAAGGAAAATTGATGAGAGAGGCAGCAACGAGGAAAGATGAGAGGAGAGAAAGAAATAAAAAAGATATAACTGAATTCCCTAATTTAAGGCACTAATAATGGATTGTATGTAATTTGTATGCAATCCTTGTTTAGGGTGGGTAATATACAAAACTAGAACAATTTGGTAAATAAGTTTCAGATATTGTATAGGAAGGAAAAGATCCCATGAATGTAAAGGAATCTTATAGAAATGTCCCAAATAAGTCACAACTTATCAACCTATAGACATTAATCATAGAATAACCAAAACTAGCCAAGCACATATAAAAATTAAAAACCCAAATAAATAATGTTCTCTCTCCCCAATAATCACACCCAAATATCTCCTTCCATATTTTAAAGCGTGATTAGCTATATTAGATGCAATACGGAAATAAAATTTTATGGATGAGATAGCAAATAAGGCGATGAAATACAAAAATATATACATAGAAGATTTCAAAATCTAAGCCAAAAAAGGACATTTTTCAACATATATGATTGAAATTCATTGAAAACATATATATAAGTCAATATACAAAATTTGAGGAAGATTGGATGTGATTTGGACTAATTTGTATCAATACTCGTAGTTAAAATATAGTTCAAAAACTTCTTACGCAACACATATATCAAACATGTATCACGCATGTATCTTATACACATGCATACATGGATATACATGTGATACACATATCATTTTTTATGTTCGTCTTCTACTTCGAATTTTCAACTCAAACCACCTCAAAACTCCACCAAATCATTCCAAAACTATGATTCAAGCTCCTTAAGATGTACCCAATATATTTTAATAACACCCACCCAAAAGAAAGAAAAAATTTGACACAATTTTGGCTACAAATAACTAATAGGCTAATATTAATAATATTTTATGAATTAATCAATTTTTATAATANGGGGGGGGGGGGTTGATTTGGGCAAATAGAATCAGTTGAGGTCATTCAAATTTTGTCTACATTTAAGAAATCTGTATACAACAAAATTGTTCACAACTTTTATTGGCAGGGCATAACTTTGTTGTTCGTCTTAGTTTATATTTTTAATTTATATTCACTCTATTTTTATCTTATTAAATCACTCACAAGTTTTATCAAGCGAGCAATATTTGGTACTATATTCGTTCAAACAATCAAACCTAACTAGTTAAATTATTGACAAGTTATGCTAAATGTGACGTGTTTTAAATAGGAGCAAAAAAACATAAATAGACAAAATTTAAGAAATTTTTTCTCAAACTTAGCAGTAATAAGTATTTTACACACGAGGCAACTAAATAATTACATTCCTAGCAGAAAGCTTTCAACCATGTCCCTAAAATCATGGTTTCCTTAAAAATAAAGTCAAAGGATTTTGGTTATCTATCTGTAGTATCCCAATAACAGTAGTTGCAAATTTAATACTCAACATTTGATTGTTAGCTTTTATCTGTCTTCTACAATGAAATTGTCGTTAATTATGATTTTATTAGTATTTTCTCTCTCTTTAAATTATGATAACGTTATATTTGGTGGTATAACCATATTTTATTGGTAAAATGCGAATGCTTGTATAATAGTGTATACTTGGATGAATAAGTGATATTTATAAAATTTAGCTATGATATAATACATTACAAAATTAATTAATAAGTATAATATGAAGTACAAATTAAAATTGTATTAGTATAAAATATCTTTTATTTATATATGTACATATATCTTTTTTCCATAAATATACACGACGTATCTTCGGAATATTAAATTTTATAATATAAAATATACCATATATGTATTGTATAAATATTATATATTTAACCACATTATAATTGTGTAATATATATAGTATCAAAATGATTCATGAATGCTTCACTTTCAATTTTAAAATAATGAAAAGGAAGAGAAAATCATGGCTTAAAGATTTTTTAATTTATTATGAAAATTATTATTTTAAAAATATAACATAAATCTTTAAACTTATTCTAGAAATATACCATGAATCTGCAACTGTTATATTCAAATGTAACAGGATATATTATTCAATTTTAAAAATATGTGGTTATACATTGTATATGTTGCATGTTTATCCATGCAATTTAAAAAATATTCCTAGTATATTATAGGTAAAAAATGTAAATTTAGTTAGATAAATATTTAATTACATAACATGTATAATAATAGTATAATGTATATTCTTCATATGTTATTTAGAAAATATTCTGGTCTATTTAGAAATTAGAAAAGATTGCTTTTTATTTTTATTTTCAACTAGTTTATGCAGAGAAAGAAAATAGGAGAAGTTGAGATCTTCTTACCAGATCATTAAATAAGATAAAAAAAGCCGCTGGATTTTTTCCTAGAATTTTGAATAGGAAAGAGAAATATGATTTATGAACGATAGAGAAAGATAAATAAGAATCTAAACGTACCCCTAATTATGGGGAAGAGTTAAGGAATTAACGGTTATAATCTGCTACATTTGTTATAAAATGTGCTATTATTATTATAATAAACCAAAAACTGTGATATTAATTTAAATACCATTTTATAAGAGACCAACTATGTAAAAAAGTCTTATAGGATATGTGTGATGTGAGAGATATCGGGCCTGCGGACGCTAGCAGAACTACCTCGGAATCTCTGTGGACTGAAGGATAACTCCGGATCTACTACTGATGATCAAAAGCTGCCCCGGAATCTGCACATAGTGCATAGTGTAGTATCAGCACAACCGACCCCATGTGCTGGTAAATGTCTAGCCTAACCCTGACGAGGTAGTGTCGAGGCTAGAATCAGACTCCAGATAAACCTGTGCAGTTATATACATATGCAGCGGAAAATAAACAAGAATACACATTTTAAATGAGAAAGGAACATGCTTCGGGAATAGCAGATAATACAGAATTTCAGGAGAATAATAAGGAAAATCAACAATTTAACTCTACCACGGATAAGGGAAATAAAAGCAGATTTCACTGTCAGTACATATCTCGTTGCAGGCGTGCAACCCGATTTCATTTTTCATATTTCCGTGGTAGGCGTAGCACCCGCTCCCATTTCATTAAATCTCATGGCATGCGTACCACCCGCTCCCATTTCATCATAACTCGTGGTAGGCATACCACACGCTCCCATTTCATCAATAACTTGTGGTAGGCGTACCAGCCGCTCCCATTTCATCAATAACTTGTGGTAGGCGTAACACCCGCTCCCATTTCGATCCAACACAATATCACAATAATATCCCGGCAAGAAAACAAAAGCAACATAAAAATTTCCCGGCAAGGGCACAACAATATCAAATCGACCATCCCGGAAAGGGAGAACCAGCTATAACCAATCCTAGCTCAACTCCTACTCAGTCTAATAAATATCAATACTCAAGCAAAAATAAAGTCCACGAGAATAAACTTAATCTGTACTAAATACCAAGAATCGTCAATTAAAACATTCGAAGTGTCACTTAAGAACACAACAACTATCAACTTAAGACTCACGGTCATGCTCGATACCAACGTATAGATACTCGTCACCATGCCTATACGTCGTACTCAACAAGAAGCAGATAGCAAATATGACTCAAACTCCTAATCCCTCAAGCTAGGGTTAGACCAGGCACTTACCTCAAACTTTCACGGCCAATTCAATCCTCAATTACCGCCTTTCCTTTCGAATTTGGCTCCAAATCAATTGTATCTATACGTAAATGACTTCATAACATCAATATATGCTAAACAATTCGAATCCAATGCCTAATTATAGCTTCTCAATCATTCTTCCCAAAAAATCTAAAAATGACCCGGGGGTCGCTTGGTCAAAACACGAGGTTCAGACCAAAATCAAATCTCACATTCACCCACGAGCCCGGATATATAGTTTGTTTTCAAATCCGACCACAAAACGAGGTCAAATTCCCAAATAATCAAAAAGCCCTAACTCTACCCAAATCCCTAATTTCTACCATTAATCATATATTTTAGGCCTAGAATTATAGTGGGTGTTGATGGAAAATGAATAAAACAAGTTAAACAATGCTTACCCAAGAAACTTTGGTGAAGAAATGCTTCAAAAATCGCCTAGGAGCTTTGAAGAAAAAAGGGTTGATGATATTTTATGAAAATCCCGTAATGAGTTCTGTTTTGGGGTTTTAAAATAACTGGGCAAAATTGCCCTTCGCGTTCGCGATAGGCTCCCCGCATTAGCGAAGAGTCAGGTTTGAAGACCTTCGCGTTCGCGATATTGGGCTCGCGTTCGCGAAGCTTTAACACCTCGATCCCTCGCGTTCGTGGGCCAATGGTCGTGTTCGCGTAGAATAAAACGAGAACTCCCTTCCCAGGCCCATTGCCTTACGCGCTCGTGAGATCTTGGACGCGTTCGCGAAGGGTATTCCCTCCTCAGCTTTGCATTCGCGAAGAAGAAAAAATGGCACTTGGGATTTTTGCCTTACGCGTTCGCGAGTGGGACCACGCGAACGCGAAGAACAACTTCCCTGTGCACTGAACAACAAAATCTGCAACTTTTACTCAAGTCTAAAACTTCCTGAATCACATCCGAAACACACCCGAACCCTCGGGGCTCCTAACCACATACACGTACTAACTCAAAAATATCATACGAACTTATCCGTGCGATAAAATCACCTAAATAACCTCAAAAAATAATGAATCAAACCTCAAAATCAAAAACTTTTCCTCAAACTTCATGAAGTTTCAAATTTAGAAATTCAAGTCCGAATCACGTCAAACAACGTTTGTTTTTAACCAAATTTTATAGGAAGGACTTAAAACATATATAAGACCTGTACTGGGCACTGGAACTAAAATACGGGCCCGATATCATCGCTCTCTAATTAGATTTCATTTATATTTTCCTTAATAATTTTAGAAAAATAATTTTACTTAAAAATTTATTTTTCGGGCTTGGGACCTCGGAATTCGATTCCGGGCACACGCCTTAGTCCCATATTTTCCTACGAACCCTCCGGGACCGTTGGATCACGGGTCCATTTATCCAAAATATTGACCAAAGTTAAATTTATTCATTTTAACATCAAAACTTAGCATTTTTCATAGAATTTCATATTTAAGCTTTCCGGCTACGCACCCGGACTGTGCACGCAAATCGAGAATTCACTCAAAAATAGCTGCTGACCCTTTGGGTCATCACATTCTCCACCTCTAAAACAACCGTTCGTCCTCGAACAGACATAAGAAAGAAGTACCCGAGTCAGGAAAAAGATGGGGATAACGGATCCGCATGTCAGACTCGAACTCCCAGGTCTATGACTCAGCAGGCTGACCTCTCCATTGAACACGAACAGAAGGGAAACTCTTCGATCTCATCTGACGAACCTGCCGGTCTAGAATAGCTACCGGCTCCTCCTCATAAGACAAGTCCTTGTCCAACTGGACAGTGCTGAAATCTAGCACGTGGACTGGATCACCGTGATACCTCCGAAGCATGGACACATGAAACACTAGATGCACGACTGATAAGCTCAGCAGCAATGCAAGTCAATAAGCCACATCTCCCACTCTATCAAGAATCTCAAATGGACCAATGAACCTAGGGCTAAGCTTGCCCTTCTTCCCAAATCTCATCATGCCTTTCATATGCGACACTCGGAGCAATACCCGCTCACCGACCATAAAAGACACATCTCGAACCTTGCGGTCTACATAACTCTTCTGCCTGGACTGAGCTGTACGAAGCCTATCCTGAATAATCCTGACCTTGCCCAAGGCCTCCAGAACCAGATCCGTACCCAACAACTGAGCCTCTCGTGGCTCAAACTATCCAACCGGAGATCGACACCGTCTACCATATAAAGCCTTACACGGAGCCATCTGGATACTCAACTGATAGCTATTATTGTAGACAAACTCTGCTAAGGGCAAAAACTGATCCCACGAAGCTCCAAAGTCAATAACACAAGCTCGGAGCATATCCTCCAAAATCTAAATAGTCCGCTCGGACTGACCGTCTGTCTGGGGATAAAATGTTATGCTCAACTCAACCCGTGTGCCTTACTCTCGCTGAACTGCTCTTCAGAAATACGAGGTAGATTGCATACCCCGGTCCAAAATGATAAATACGGGCACACCATGCAGGCGAACAATCTCCCGAATGTAGATTTCAGCTAACCTCTCAGAAGAATAGGAGACTGCCACAGGAATGAAATGTGCTAACTTGGTCAGCCTATCAACAATGACCCATACTGCATCAAACTTCTTCCGAGTCTACGGGAGTCCAGTAACGAAGTCCATAGTGATACGCTCTCACTTCCACTCGGGAAGATCAATCCTCTAAAATAAATCACCAGGCCTCTAATGCTCGTACTTAACCTGCTGACAATTCAAACATCGAGCCACATATGCAATGATATCTTTCTTCATCCTATGCCACCAATAATGCTGCCGCAAATCCTGATACATCTTTGCGGCGCCCTTATGAATAGAGTACCGGGAACTATGGGCCTCATCTAAAATCAACTCTCGGAGCCCATCCATATTAGGCACACAAACTCGATCCTGTAATCTCAAAACTCCATCATCATCTAAGGTAACCTGACTGGCACCTTCGTATTGCACCGTGTCTCTAAGGATACATAAATGGGGATCATCATACTGTCGATCACGGATACACTCTAATAATGAAGAACGAGCGATCGTGCAAGCTAACACATGACTGGGCTCAGAAACATCCAGTCTCACGAACTGATTGGCTAAAGCATGAAGATCCAAAGCAAGCAGCCTCTCACCGACCAGAATATAAGCAAGACTGCCTATACTGGCTGACTTCCTACTCAAAGCATCGGACACCACATTGGCCTTTCTCGGATGATATAAAATGGTGATATCATAATCTTTCAATAACTCCAACCACCGTCTCTGCCTCATATCAACTCCTTTTGCTTGAACAAGTACTGAAGAATATTGTGATCCGTGAACACCTCACATGCCATACCATACAAATAATGCCTCCAAATCTTCAATGTGTGAACTATGGCTGCCAACTCCAGATCATGAACTGGATAGTTCTTCTCACGAGTCTTCAACTTCCTCGAAGCATAGTCAATTACTTTTCCATCTTGCATTAACACTGCTCCAAGCCCAACACGGGAAGCATTGCAATAAACTGTATAAGGTCCTGAACCTGTGGGCAAAACCAACATTGGTGCCGTAGTCAGAGTTGTCTTGAGCTTCTGAAAGCTTGCCTCACACTCATCAAACCACCTGAACTAGGCCCCTTTTTGGGTCAATCTAGTCATCGGGGCTGCAATAGATGAAAACCCCTCCATGAACCGACTATAGTAGCCTGCCAATCCCAAGAAACTCCAAATCTCCGTAGCTGATGCTGGTCTAGGCCAGCTTTTGACTGCCTCAATCTTCTTCAGATCAACCTGAATACCCCCTGCTGATACAACATGACCCAGAAATGCAACTGAACTCAACCAGAACTCACACTTGGAGAACTTTTCATATAATTGACTATCCCTCAGAGTCTGAAGAACCACTCTAAGGTGCTGCTCGTGCTCCTCATACTACGAGAATATATTAATATATCATCAATGAAGACTATCATGAATAAGTCCCAACAAGGCCTGAACACTCGGTTCATCAAATCCATAAAAGTTGCTGGGGTATTTGTCAACCCGAATGACATAACCAAAAACTCATAATGCCCGTACCGAGTGCGGAAAGCTGTCTTAGGGACATCAGATGCCCTAATCCTTAACTGATGGTAGCCAGATCTCAAGTCAATCTTGGAAAATACCTTGGCATCCTAAAGCTGATCGAACAAATCATCAATCCTCGACAGCAGATACTTATTCTTGATTGTTACCTTGTTCAATTGCCAGTAATCAATACACATTCTCATTGACCAATCCTTCTTCTTGACATGCAACACGGGCGAACCCCAAGGCAAAACACCAGGTCTAACGAAACCCTTCTCAAGCAAATCTTACAACTGTTCCTTTAACTCTTTCAACTCAGGCGGGGTCATACGATACGGCAGAATAGAAATGGGTTGAGTGCCCAGAGCCAAATCAATGCAAAAGTCAATATCCCTATCGGGTGGCATACCCGACAGGTCTGAAGGAAATACCTCAGGAAACTCCCGAACAACGAGCACATAAAAAATAGAAGGGACCTCAATACTAGAATCGCAAACATAAGCCAAATAGGCCAAATACCCCTTCTCAACCATACACCGAGCCTTCATATACGAGATGACAACGCGGGTAGAATGAACTGGAGTACCTTTCCACTCTAAACGGGGCATACCCGGTAAAGCTAAGGTCACAATCTTGGCATGACAGTCCAAGATAGCGTGGTAAGGTGATAACTAGTCCATCTCCAATATAATATCGAAGTCAACCATATCTAAAAGCAACAAGTCTACACGAGTCTCAAGACCCCCAATCACTACAATGCAAGAACGATGGACTCGATCAGCCACAATAGGATTACCCACCGGTGTAGACACATAAACATGATCACTCAATAAATCTCTAGGCATGACCAGACACGGTGCAAAATAAGATGATACATACGAAATACGTAGACCCTGGATAAAATAACACTGAAGCATCTTTATTAATAACCATAACCGTACCTGTAATAACTGCATCTGAAGCCTCGGCCTTGGGCCTGGCCTGAAGAGCATAACAGCGGGGCTGGACCCCACTACCCTGAACCATATCTCTAGGTCGGTATGCTACTGGCTATCCCCCATCTTTAGCAGTCTAAGCTCCACCTCTAGGACCTCTACTTCCGCCTATAGCACCTCTACCCCCACCTCTAGCCGGTTGGGTGGGCTGTGAAATACCTAGTGCATATACCATGGCACGAGAACTCTGATGCTGAGGGCCACCTGGTGCGCGAGGGCAATACCTAGCAATGTGCCTCATGCCGCCACAAGTATAACAAGCTCTCGGCTTCTGGGGCTAACGACTCTGGAAACTCTAAAGCGCCAGTGCACTGATAGGAGCAGGTGGTGCATTATAGGGCTGCTGATCGAAGTACTGTATTTGGGGACCACGACTACCTGAAGCACCGTGAGAAACCTGAAGAGCTGACTGTAATGGACTAGGAGGATGGACTCTACCATATGAATCTCTACCTCTAGACGAGGTACCACTTAATCTACCTAAATGACGGGGCCTCTTGTCTGCCCCATGACCACCTCCTTGTGATAATACCATCTCAATCCTCCAGGCCACATTGGCCACCTCCTGGAAGGATATCTCGCTCCCAGTCTCTCTAGCCATCTGAGGATGAATCGGTTGAATGAGTCCATCAATAAACTGCCTCACTCTCTCCCTCTCAATGGGGAGTATAACAAGGGCATGGCGAGCCAAATCTATGAATCTAGTCTCGTACTAGGTGACGCTCATGGATCCTTGATGAAGATGCTCGAACTACCTCCGATAGGCCTCTCGCTGGGTAATGGGGAGAAACTTCTCCAGAAATAACACTAAAAACTACTCTCAAGTCAAGGCCGGCGATCCGGCTGGTCTAGCTAAGCAATAATTCCTCCACCAAGTCTTGGCGGATTGATAACTAGGGATTTTGATGTATTTTATGCTCCTTCTTGCTTACGCTTTGATTATAAATTGTTACAAAATAATCCCAAAAAGGCTCATAAGTTGTGCTTGATTGCAGGTTTGATCGACAAAGTGACAAAATGTCAACGATCGGCTCAAAAGGAGTAAAATCTGCACAAGTAGCAAAGACAAGGCAAATTCAGGACAAACAGGCCTAGTGCGGCCGCACTACACTTTGTGCGGTCCGCACTAGGGAGATTCAGAGAGCATAATTCAAGGCATATAACCTAGTGCGAGCGTAGTCCATTATGTACGGTCCGCACTAGGTAGATTCAGAGACTGGCAAACCAAGCTTCAAGCATCGCGGCCGCAGTACACATTGTGCGGTCCGCGGCGAAGGCTCCGCGGCCGCACTACCATTATGTGCGACCCGCAGAAGAGAACTTCAGAGAGTTGAAATTGCCAAAGTTCAAACCCATGCGGTCCATGGTTATGTTTGTGCGGACCGTGCTAGATGCCTCCGCGGAGCCCAAGTTCAGAGAGGCAAGATTTGAAGTCCAAGAGCTTAGTGCGCCCGCAGTCCATTTTGTGCGGCCCGCACTGACCCCGCAGGGGTATTTTTGTCCAGTTTTTCCAGCCTAGTATAAATAGAACCTTTTTCTATTTTTAGGTCATCAGTTATTTTATTCCAGAACTCAGTTGCGCTCGTGAGAACATCATTTGTAGCCATTTTTGGCATCTTAGCTTAGTTTTAACGATAGATTCTTGTATTTTACTTTAGTGTTTAATTAATATGTCTTCTCCTTCATCTATTTCTCTATTTTCTAGTTCAAGCATGAGTAGCGAAACCCATTAGCTAGGGTTGTGGATTAACCCTAGTGTGGGTAATTCATGAGTGTTGTGATTTAAGGTTAGATTGACTATGAGTGTTTGTATTTGAGTCAATTTTATGGTTTAATTTATGAATTGGTGGTTGCAAACACTGATTTGTGCTTATTGACTTGGGTTCTTCTTAAGAAAGAGAGCCTAAGTCTCCAAAATTGACCCAACAAGGAATTGGGATGGACTCAAAAGAATTGATAGTCCAAATTAAAGGGTTAAACCTCGAGAGAGTAATTACCCGACTTGAACCCCAGTTGTTTAAGCTAATTTGCCTACCCATTTGGTATCGAAAGAGTCAATTGGGCAAAATCACTCTTTCTACCGAGAGGTGTGAGACTGGGTAAAATTGTGCAACAATTATACATATTTTCCCAATCATGTCAATCAAGCCTTAGAAGCAATTGCCCGTCAATTAGCCACAAAGGTGAAAATCACTACCATAGTGCCCCTTAACCCATTAGATACAACTCTTAGCAATTATGTCTTAGCGTAATCTAGTTTCAATTTTAATTAGTAGTTGATAATAGTAGTTTATAAAAAAAACCAAAAATGTTGGAAGTGACATTTGGAACAATTGCACGATTCTAGACTAGATAGATACATCAATTCCATTTCTAGCTCTATGAGGAATTCGATCCCGACCCTCATATCGAGTAAAAGCTATTGTGACCCTCTCTTGCTACATTTTATTGGTGTAGAGTTGGCAGCAATCACTTTTTGGCACAGTTGCCGGGGAGCTAACGGTTTTGGCTATCTGTTCAGTTAGTTTTGTGTTTTGTTCTTATTTCCTTCTTGTTTACTAATTTCGTTTGTGTCGATTACTCATGTACCAATGGCTCTCAATGCTAATGAACCTCTTGGCAACGCGATTACGGGGAGGAGGTAGATGATATTGATCAAGATATGGTTCTTATATTACCTCAAGATCAACGTAGAGGCCGTCAGGCCAATGCAAATGACAACAACAATATTCCAGACCCTCCTCCGCCATCGCCAAGAGTGGCTCCAAGAGTCCTCCCAAATCACGGGTATGCGAGTGCCATCGTTCCTCCCCGAATCCGGGCGGGGAACTTTTAAATCACAAATGTCATGTTGACCTTGCTCGAGCAACGTGGGTATTTCACGGGCACCTCCAATCAAAATGCCTACAATCATCTAAAGGGGTTCGTAGATACATGTTGGGGGAGCAAGCAAACAAATGTGTCCAAAGATGCTCTTAGGTTGAGACTTTTCCCATTCTCACTTCGGGGGAAAGCATTGGATTGGTTAGAGAGACTCCCCAATCATTACATCACAACTTGGGATGAGTTGGTGGATAAGTTTATTGCCAAGTTATTTTCACCCAGACACATGGCGGCATTTCGAGATAAACATTTGGCCTTCAAGCAAGAGCCAACGGAACCTTTGCATGAGATATGGGAGCGGTTTAGAACTATGGTGAAAGAGTGCCCTAATAACGATATGATCGAAGTGATGATTCAACAAACCTTTTATCGGGGCATCAACACCACTAATAAATGCATTGTGAACCAATTGGCCGGATGCAACTTTATGAATCTTCCCTACAATGAAGCTTGTGATATTTTGGATGAAATGACCGACACTTCTTCGGCATGGCAAAGTAGAGCGAATGTGCCCCAAGGTGACCCCATGGTCATCCATTTGCACAAAGAATTGCATGATCACGGTCAAGCTATTGTCAATCTTACTACTACTATGAATCAATTAGCGAAGGCGCAATTGCAATAAGTCCAAAATCCTCTCCAAGTCAATGCCACGGAAGGAGTAAATATGTTTAATAGAAGGCAAAGAGGGAAACAATCTCGAGGGAATTGCGAACAATATGACAACAATGATGGTGGTGATTTTTCAAATGAGTGTTATGATGAGCAAATTGGAGAGGTACAATATGTCAACAACTATCAAGGCAATAGAGACAACTCTTCAAACCAACAATGGCGACCTCAAGGAAATTGGGGCAATCAACAATAAGGTGGTGGTAATTGGAACAACAATAACAAACAATGTGGTAATTGGAAGAACAACAACCAAGACGGTAATTGGGGGAACAACAATCAAGGTAACCAAGGGAATTGGAATGGTAATAACAACAATTGGAACAACAATGGTCAAGGCGGGTGGAACAACAATGGAAACCAAGGCAACCGGGGGCAAGGCTTTCAAAGGGCCCCAATGTACCAACAACCGAACAATTCGCCTCAGTTTCAATCTCAAGGGTCTAGTTCTTCGGGTAATGATATGGGAAGAATAGAAATGATGGTCAAACAAATGATGAAGAATAACCAAGATTCCGATGCTCAATTGGCTTCCCACAATACCTATATCCAGAATTTGGATGTGCAAATGGGCCAAATATCTCGATCGTTGAATACTCTTCCTAAGGGTGCTCTACCAAGTGATACAGTAGTGAACCCAAAGGGTGGAAACAATCATGTGATGGCAGTTAGAACAAGAAGCAGAAGAGGCGGTGATATGAATGCCTCGAAAGAAAATCAAGTTGTGGATGGCAATGTCGAGTTCCAAGAAGATGTGAGTCCTTTGATAGTTGAAGATGTGGTTGAGAACAATGTGAACAATGAAGTGAGGATAGATATTGAGGAGGCCGAGGTGGAAAATCATGATTCTGTGAACCCGTCCAGGGAACACGTGATTGACATGCCCGAGCCGGTGGTGCCCAAAGCCAAGACACCTTTGCCTAGGTCACCCCCGCCTTATCCTCAAAGGATTGCAAAATAGAGAAATGATAGTCAATTCAAAAAGTTCATTGATATGATGAAGATCCTGTCAATAAATATGCCGTTGGTGGAAGCACTTGAACAAATGCCGGGATATGCAAAGTTCATAAAAGATTTGGTGACGAAAAAGCGATCAATGGATTATGAAACTATAAAGATGACTCACCAAGTTAGTACTATCGTGCATTCTATGGCCACGTGACTTGAAGACCCCAGAGCTTTTACTATCCCTTGCACTATCGGCGGTGCGTATTTTGCCAAGGCCCTTTGTGATTTGGGGGCTAGCCTAAATTTGATGCCTTATTTGGTCTTCAAGACTTTGGGAATTGGGCAACCTAGGCCAACCTCAATGAGACTTCAAATGGCATATCCTTCGATGAAGCGGCTTTTGGACATAATTGATGATGTGCTTGTCCGGGTGGATAAGTTTATATTGCCATCCAACTTTGTCATTTTGGATTGTGAAGTGGACTACGAAGTCCCAATTATTCTAGGGAGACCTTTCTTTGCAACGAGGAGGGCGTTGGTTGATGTTGAAGCGGGTGAGCTAACTTTCTGAGTGGGAGATGAGAAGGTCGTCTTCCATGTTTGCAAATCCTTGAAGCAACCCAATAGCACCGAGGTGTGCTCATTTGTGGACATTGTCATAGCTGTGATAGTAGATGACACAAGTTCTATGATTAATATGGAGGATCCCCTTGAAGCCGTGCTTCTAAATCTTGATGTCAATGATGATGCTAGTAGAGTGGAGTGCGTGAATGCTTTGCATGGCTTGGGTTCGTATTCTTATGAGCCTAGGAAATTGTCCTTGATCTTGAAAATCAGAAAACTCCACCAACTAAGCCATCTATTGAGGAGCCACCGGTGTTGGAGTTGAAACCACTTCCTCTATACCTCAGGTATGAGTTCTTGGTCTCAAAATATACTTTACCAGTTATTATTTCATCTTATCTCACTAACTTGCAGGTAGATGCCACTTTGGTGGTTCTCAAAAGGAGGAAGAAAGCAATTGGGTGGACATTGGCCGACATTAGGGGAATAAGCCCCGCATTTTCCATGCACAAAATCATTTTGGAGGATGATGCAAGGCCTTCCTTAGAACATCAAAGGAGGCTCAATGAGGCAATGCAAGAGGTGGTGAAGAAATAAGTGATCAAATTGCTAGATGCAGGTGTGCTGTATCCAATCTTCGATAGCTCATGGACTTCTCCGGTACAATGTGTGTCGAAGAAAGGTGGGACGATTGTGGTGACAAATGACAACAATGAACTTATTCCCACTCGAACCATTACCGAGTAGAGAGTTTGCATGGACTACCAAAAGCTAAATAAGGTGACCCGGAAAGATTATTTCCCGCTGTTGTTCCTCAACCAAATGCTTGATCGCCTTGCTAGGCGTGCTTTTTATTGCTTTTTGGATGGCTACTCGGGGTATAATCAAATCTTAAATTCCCTGGAGGACCAAGAGAAGACCACTTTTACTTGTCCATACGACACATTTGCTTTATCTCGAATGTTGTTCGTGTTGTGCAATGCTCTGATGACCTTCCAACGATGCATGATGGCTATTTTCACCGATATGGTTGAAGACATATTGGAAGTATTTATGGATGATTTTAGTATGGTTGGTGACTCCTTTGAAGCGTGCTTGGGTAATTTGGATAGAGTTTTGGCCCGGTGTGAAGACACCAACCTAGTACTCAATTGGGAAAAATGCCATTTCATGGTTGAAGAAGGTACAATGTTGGGCCACAAAATTTCTAAGCATGGGATTGAAGTAGACAAAGCCTAGATTGAGGTGATTTCAAGGCTCCCTCCCCCCAATTCTGTCAAAGGGATGAGGAGTTTTCTTGGACAAGCGGGGTTTTACCGGTGGTTTATCAAGGATTTTTCAAAGGTTGTGAATCCACTTTGCAAGTTGCTAGAGAAAGATGCTAAGTTTGTATTTGATGAGAAATGCATGGAGGCCTTCGAACTTCTCAAGCATAAGTTGACCACTACACCAATCATTACCGCACCATGTTGGAGCTTACCCTTCGAGCTCATGTGTGACGCAAGTGACGTTGCGGTCGGGGCTGTTTTGGGCCAACGAGTGAACAAAATGTTCCACCCGATGTACTGCGCAAGCAAGACCATGAACGAGGCTCAAAGGAACTACACAGTCACCGAGAAAGAATTGTTGGCCATAGTTTTTGCAATGGAAAATTTTTGATCGTACCTTATGGGGGCTAAAGTTATTGTGCACACCGATCATGCCGCCCTTAGGTATTTGATGACAAAGAAAGACTCAAAGGCAAGGTTGATAAATGGGTGTTACTACTCCAAGAGTTTGATCTAGAAATTGAGTACCGAAAAGGTAGTGAGAATCAAGTGGCGGACCACTTATCCCGTTTGGATGAGGAGGGGAGGCCTTGTGATGGCCTAGAAATCAATGACTCATTTCCCAACGAACAACTCCTTGCTGTGTCAACGAATGAAATGCCATGGTTTGCCGATGTTGCTAATTACCTTGTGACCGGAATAATCCTGTGTGATCTCTCTTCTAACCAAAGGAATAAACTCAAGCGAGATAGTTTGGACTTTTATTGGGACGAGCCATATTTGTTCAAGATTTGCATGGATGGTGTGATTCGAAGGTGTGTCCCGGAGGGAGATCAATTGAGTATTTTGGAGGCTTGTCATTCATCCCCCTATGGTGGCCATCATGGAGGGGTGAGAATGGCTTCGAAAGTTTTGAGTTGTGGTTTTTATTGGCCAACCTTGTTCAAAGATGTAAGTGATTTACTGAAAAGATGTGATCAATGTCAACGAGCGGGCGGGATTTCCAAGAAAGATGAGATGCCTCTAAACACAATTCTTGAGGTAGATATCTTCGATGTTTGGGGTATCGATTTTATGGGCCCTTTTGTTAGCTCATGTGGGAACACCTATATTTTTGTAGCGATTGATTATGTGTTAAAATGGGTTGTGGTCGTGGCCTTGCTCAACAATGAATCTAGGAGTGTGGTGGCATTTCTAGAGAAAAGCATTTTCACAAGGTTTGGTACACCTCAGGCAATCATTAGTGATGGAGGATTGCATTTTTGTAATAGAGCTTTTGATACCTTGCTTTCCAAGTATGGTGTTAACCACAAAGTCTATATACCTTATCATCCTCAAGCAAGTGGCCAGGTTAAAGTGTCAAATAGGGAAATCAAGAGCATTTTGTCCAAAACTATTAATGCCAATAGGACCGATTGGTCCAAAAAGTTAGATGATGCTCTATGGGCTTACCGGACCACTTACAAGGCCCCAATTGGTATGTCGTCGTACTGGTTGATATTTGGGAAAGCATGTCACCTACCAGTGAAATTGGAACATAAGGCCATGTGGGCCTTGAGGAAGCTTAATCTTGAGTGGGTGTCACACCTCCTTTTTTCGCTACCGCACCCCGCGAAGGGTGTAGTAAAGGGGTTAAGGGAGTTTTTTCAATTTAAGGACAATCGAAACGGGATTAGTTTATTTAATTAAGAGTCGCCACTTGGGAGATTTATAGTGTCCCAAGTCACCGGTTTAATCCCGAATCGAGGAAAAGAATGACTCTGTTTAACAGTCCGCGCACCAGAAATCCGAGTAAGGAATTCTGTTAACTCGGGAGAAGGTGTTAGGCATTCCCGAGTTCCGTGGTTCTAGCACGGTCGCTCAACTATCATATTCGGCTTATTTATCTGATTTTATACAATTATGAACTTATGCACAAATTTTAACTTTTAGCCGCTTTTATTATTATTATTATTTTTTAAAAGACTTGCAACGTCGTGAAAATGGGTCTCGAACCACGTCACATCAATGCGCCCGTGGTTATTGACACATTTCGACTCCGTTGAGATTTGGATTTGGGTCACATAAATGTGCACCCGAGCTTAGGGAGATAACATTATTAAATACGTGCCTAAAGATACTAACGCGTTATTATTTTGGGAAGGCCGTGAAATTCGCTAAATGGCCTGTCTCGAAATCTAAGCATTTAAAATAACCATCTATTGAGGGGCCCCGCAATTGTCATTTTATTTGGCGCGGAACGCCTCGAATTCTAATTTAACTCAGTTGCTAATCAAGCATCCAACCGCAGTATCCAAGGCACAATGCCATACTAGCAAACAAAAGTTGGAATCCCACTTCCGTATATCACACTACTTAAACCTTTATACTTAAAAAAGATGGCCAAAACATTATCCTCATTCACTATCTATGCTTAATACAGAATCATACGTAACTAAATATTAGAATATAATCTAAGAAATGATATACCAACATAATAAAAACCAACTGAACAAGTAAAAACTACTCAAGAAATTAAACCAATAAAGTAGTGCAAATTAAATGGAAATCCCATGTCCTAATTAAATAAGTAACAACAGAATCCTCAATGCTTAAAACAAGAAAATCATATTAAGCTTGCAAATCGTTTTTCCACCAAAATTAAGACATGCAATTACAAGCTCAATGAAATTACCTGGATCACATGGATTATAAAATTCATCTACGTCACATGAATTATTCCAGCAGCTTAAAGAAGCAATAACTCAGCGACCTTTGACGGAACCTCGTCGAACTTTAGCCGGACTGCCTCGCTTGTCCTCCGCCTATCGTTACTGTTTTTTGAACTCTAGCCAGCTATGGTGAGGATGAGTAGTGGCGATGAGGAGAAGAACGGGTGGTCGTTTGGAGTACGAAGATGCAGCAGCCGCTGCTCGTCAGAGCAGAACTGGTGGAAGTCGACGGAAATGGGGTCCGCTGATGGTTGTTTAGGACGGTGAGGAGTGGCGGACAGTGTGGTGGCGGGGCTACTTCAGGTGGTTGTTTGGCGTGACAGTGGGGTTGGTCGATGATGGGCTGGGAAGGGTATGGCGTTCAGGGGTGTTCGACGGGAGAGGGGGCTGGTTTACGGAGGTTGACGGGTTGGTTTTAGGGAGTGTAGGGTTTTTGTTAGTTTTTGTCTTCTTCAAAATGAAGAAGATGAAGTACTGATGCCTTCCAAATTATTTTGTTCAAAATGTGAGACCCCCCCCCCCCTTTTTTCTTTCCTCTCATTGTCTATTATTGTTTAAGTGTAGAGTCTTTTTTCTGTTCCTCCCAAAACAACTGTCCGTGTCCCCCTCCCCAAATTGTGTGTCCGTGTCCCCCTCCCCAAATTGTGTGTTCCCCATGGTCTTGTGTTATGTGTAAGGTGTTGTGGGTTTGGATTGTTATGGGTTAGGTCCGAATTTTCGGACCTAAAAATGGGTCGTTTGAACCCAAATGTTATTATTTTTCCGCAACCGAGAATAGAAACACGATCTTATTTAATTAATCCTACGAAAGCAAAATAACTATCAACATGAGACTGACAATTAAAACAAAACAATATTTTTTTGTGGATATTTTTCAAGATTAAAATGACTACAAAACATTAGTGAAACTACTTTTTTTTTGTAATTTTCAAAATTATATAAAGATAAGAAATAAAGTACTATTTTTGTATTTTTAAATTTATGAGAAATACATAAACTAAAATTTATGTATATTTCTTTTTCTTTTCTTTTTTTGCAATTTTTCATTTTGTGATGAAATAGAGTAAAAGGGTCAAAATTAGCTGAAATAGCTATATTAGATCTAAACTAAATATTTTACGCAAAACATGTGAAAATTCTTGGGGAGGGTCAAAAATCACATATCTACAGCTGCCCCTCTTTGACTGGAAACACGAAGAGTTTTCCGACAAAGAACGACTAGACATGTTTTTGACTCAATCCTTATTTGAACCCCAAAATATCCTATTCGAGGGCGGATGAACCCAAAATATCCTATTCG
>MU673691.1:126112-159762 GCA_026770625.1 Nicotiana glauca | reverse complement strand
ATGAAATGCACCCGGATCCTCGACACATTCTTATTCAACGTTTTGGGATTTGGATTTGGGTTGCATGAAATGCACACCCGTATTAGGAAGGTAATATTATTATAAATCGTGCCTAAAGCGGCTAACGCATCGTTATCTTTTGGAAGGCCGTAAAATTTGCTAAACGACCTATCCCGAATACTAAGTATTTTAGTAAGTAATTAATGAGGGCCCCGCAATTATATATTATGATTTGGCGAGGCTTGTCTCATTTTATTATTGAGGCCAACTAACAATCTAAAATTCTCTATTTATTTGTCTCTCATAGTCAATTAATTCACGAATATAAATTCCAATCTCGAATTCAAGTCCGAGCTTAAACAAACGGGTAAAAAACCTTTTAGCTTAAACCTGCTACCTAATTCAAGACCCAATTTTATATTTATGGATTAATTTTCCATATTCTTACTTGTATATTTTATTACATTTGGACTTCCAATTCTTACTCAAACCCCAACAGCGTTTTAAGCCTCAAGCTTGGCCCACTAAAGTAATAGAAGATCTAACTCATGCATCCATATCAGATTTAGCTACTAATAATTAGCCGATTCCGTTTTTATACAACTGATTGAACCGACCAGTTTCACAAATTGATGGACGGATGTGATCTCAAATTGTTTATGATTGTGCCATTTTTAATTCTAACAAATTCAAAATTCTGATATTCCCGTTTTTCACTACTACTTTTGATTAAGTAACATGTAATAGTCAACTAACTACTTTGAAATTAATCGCTATAGTGAAACGAATCAGGTATTGATATTACTTCATTCTAATTCTAATGATTATGATAACAAAACAAAATAATGAGACTAATAGATTTGAATTAATAAGCTATAGGATTGCTATGGTTAAACACAGTCTTGTTGATGAAGACAAAATAATACTAAGTGCTTTAAATGGCTTGTAAATGGCCTTACAGTAGAGACAATCAACAGAAATCTAATGGTTGCTCTATCAAATTAATAGGAGACTAAAATGCATGTGAATTTAATGATTATCTGCATATACAGTTTACACAGTTCTACTTATATATTTTTGTAATGAAATTATAGATCAATTACAATTCAAACTACATAAATTCCGTAAGCGAATAGCAGAGTAGGACTTCATTTCACTCAAAAAAAAAAAATTGAAAGTACAACCGTGTACCTATAAGAGAAGGAAAATGTTTGAGAATAAGAAGATGAAATCAACAACAATATTACAGCAACAGCAGATCATCAACAGCCCAGGAATTAGATCAATTTTGATAAAAAAACAAACAACAATTCTGGAATTGATTCGAAACAGATCACATGCCAATCATCAACCAAACTAACATCAGTTGGATCAAAATCCACTCAAACTCAACAAAAACTACTTCTGCAATTTTAACTCACAGAAAATGATCTAAGAAAGGTAATTTAACCACAAGAGATGAAGATAACCTAAAGTATCTCGATGAAATAGCAACACTTTTTGAATTTTCCAGGGTTTTCTCTTGTTTTTTTCTGTATTTTTGAGGGTTTTGAATTTTAAAATTGAATATGAAAGTTCAAAAGCTTTGGGGGAATTTTTGGAACTTCTAAACTTTTTTTGAAGTTTTCAGGGATCTGAAACCTCTGATTTAAGGCAGAAGTTGCCTATTTATAGAATATNAACCCATTTTACTATCCCAAAAATGCCCTTCAACTAAGCTAAAATTACCATTACACTACTTTGTTATTCCGAAAGTGCCCCTACTTTACTTCTGAAATTAATGCTTTTAATTCTTTTCTTCTTCTTTATTAATTTTTTTTACTAGCTATGATTATTAATCTTAAACAGCTATAACCAAAATGGTACCAAAAATTTTAAGATTCAATCCAACTGATATTAATTGCATACTAATTATACTAATGAATCATCAAAAATCATCACTGAATTACTAATAGTACCTCGTGAAACAGAATTTACAACTAACAATAAGAAAATATTACCCAACAATCCTCAAAACAAGATAATAAATACACAGTGATTAATGCCACCCTATTAAGCTAATCAGAATATGAGAAACCCTTATTTATATTTAAACTACCCAAAATGAAGAACAAATAGGATTTAAACTAAAATTCACGGTTACTACAATCTTAAGAATTCCAAAACTAACGATAACAGGGATGAAGAAGAAACAAAGAAATGAAAACAGAAGAAAAGAGTTAAAACCTGGACTCACTGATGTAATGAAAACTCTATCCAGCCATTTTGATAAAATATTTTGAGATTCTTGATCAGTAACATCCCCAACCATGTATTTTCTTAAGAAAACACGTGGTTAAGGATGTTATGGTCAAAAGTCGTAAAGATTTGAGCTTGAATCCTTGACCAGAAAACTCAAACTTTGAATTTTGACGAGTTTGAAGAAGATTCAAAGGAAAAGGTTGATGGATTAGGATAGAAGATGAGAAGAGGAGTTCATGGTATTATTTTAGGAATTTTTTGCATACCTTGAATCTTGGCAAGAAAACTTTAAAATTGATATTTGAAGCTTTCTGGCAAAATTCGAAGGAAACCATAAAGGGGAATGGGAAGAGGGTATCATGAGGAGGCTAGGGTGTTATTTTGGTGGCTATTGGCATAGGTGGTATTCGCCGGCGGTAGGGTTCCGACGAGACTAAATTGAATATTCGAGAAGATGGAGACTTATTCGAGGAAAAAAAAGTAGAGGGGTGAGAAGAGGAGACTGAGAGGCGTCTATGGTGTTAAGGGTGGAGGGTTTGGCATACATGGCGTCTTCCGTCGGTAGGGTTCCGGCGGGCTATGGGAGAGAACTAAGGGCGGCTACTGTTAATGGAGAAGAAGAAGGATGAAAATGAATTAAGAGGTGTAAAGTTTTTTTTTTTTTGTATATTAAAAGGTTACCAATGATCCTTGGTCGTCGGATTAGGAGAAACAACGGTTGAGATCCTTTTGGACTTAAAACGGGACCGTATGGTTTAAATGAAGACTCAATCTTGGCCATTAGATCAAACTAATGAACGGCCTGGATTATTGTTATCATACGTCGTCGTTTTATTCATTATATGGCCTTCGTTACATGACCGTTGGATCAATTGAATGAACGACCCAGATCCCTTTATACTTAAATGGGGTCGCTTCAATATAGAACTGGGCAGACCGAGTAAACTATCTCTTGGGCCTTGTACAAATTTTGTTTTTTGGGCTATTATTCCGATTTTTAGCCCAAATATTATTGTTTTGTATTTTTGTATTGTATTTTGTATTTATTTATTTTTTTTGTATTTTGTATTTCTTTTCTTTTGTATTTTTGCATTTATTTTATTAAATTGTTAAACTAATTAATTTCAAAAAAATTATTTAATATTTATTTCAATAAAACACTAAAAATGCTATTTTTGATTTTCCATTAATTTATTTAAAGAATGAATTAATTGTAAAGCTAAAAATCATAATGCATATGTATATTATTTTTTTTTTTTAATATGAACTATTGTGCACCTAATTAACACAAAAATGCCACAAATATTAGCAAAATTGAAAAATTATTTTGTTTGGATTTTCTAGGAATAATTTGCTTAGGGCAAAAATCACGTGCTCACATGCACATGTATTTATGTGGAATTTTCCGTGATTTACACAGCTTGAATGCTTCAGAATGTAACGTATTACATGATATGACTAAAATCGATATGTTGTTAAGAAAGAATATTTGTTTCTTCTTGTCCTTGAACTGTCATTATATCCATGCTATTCATGCTTAGCGTAAAACTTAAACTGTATTATTATTTTCCCTAGTACGTATCAAGTTGACCCTTCATCACTACTTCTTCGAGGTTAGACTGGATACTTGCTTGGTATATGTGATTTATGTACTCATACTACGCTTATGTACTTAACTGTACAAGATCTGAGGCATGTGCTTCTAGATACCCGTCCGGTGCGCGTTCTTGATGCTTGATTGAGATCTCACGGTGAGCTGCCCCGTCTGAGGCGCTTAGCAGCATGCCGGAGTCTCTCACTTTGTCATTTACTATCTATTCTATTTCAGGCAGTAGGATTAGTTATATTTTTGTGCATTCTACTAGTTTTCCTAGTAATTGTAACACTAGTTCCCGGCACACACATTTGTAGACTATTATTTTGGAATTTATTTCTATTATTATGAATTTGTTAATTATCGATTGTTTATAAATTAAAGATTTAGTAAATGTTGGGATTGTTTGGTAAAATAAATGAGAACTCATTAGTTGATTATGGTTGGCTTGTCTAACAACGGTGTTGGGCGCCATCACAACCTATAATAGAATTTGGGTCGTGACAGATTTGTACAAAAAAAATATACGGAAGTGTAGTATGAGCACACCACAGTGGTGCCCAGTAAGTATCAAGACTAACCCGGTGGAGTAGTGGCAAGGAACAGTCGAGACACCCACTGGTCTAATAAACTGAACAAGTATAAGTATAGGAACAACATAATATAATATCTACGTAAAGACTACGCAATATGGCTTACAATATAGTAATTGCAATAAGAAAGGAAACGACAAGTATCAGCAGAATTCCATAAAAATGACACAGAAGAGTGAATGGAACACAACCTAAATTCGGAATCACATATACAACAAGGACAAGTAATAACTCAGCAACTACAACCGCTTTTACATCAGGTTTTAGTCAACGAACTCCACGAGGTACCGAACCTCGGAGTAATCATAACTCACGGGTCTCAATACCTGAACCCTAACACCTCGCATCCTGTGCCCTCATAACACCTCATAACCATACTGACGACTCGCGCGCCAATAGAGCCATCCTCACATAGAAGGCAAACAACAAGGGTGTGCATCTATACTCAACAATATCAAGAAAAAACTCTTAACCGATAAGAGTGCTTAACTAAGTATATGCTTGTGCAAATGTCCTAACATAGTTCATATCGGCAAATAAGCATAAGGAAAAGAACGGACAACACGTAAAATGTGTTCTCACAACTTTTTCAAGATACAGCTCACACAGGTAAGTGTACCACTACTCAAATATCAACAACAAAAATGCCCTCAGGCCATCACAATCATCACAAATCAATCCCTGACATAGCCCACCTTCTCTTGCCACATGTGCAATAGTAAAGTAAATGCTCGCCTTATCTCGCCATGTGTGCATAATATTGTTTCCACCTTCTCTCGCCACATGTGCAACCCATATATATATATATATATATATATCCTACCTTGTCATTCCGCATGTACAAATATTAATAGTAACAACAGCACGACAGAAACCTCGTGCAACCCCAAAACAACATCTGCACGGCAAAAACCTCGTGCATCACAATGTCAACAACCGTACGGCAGAAATCTCGTGCATCACCACAACAAGTACAACCGCAACAATGAAAATAATACTAAGTACGACAAGTAAATCAACTCATTAAATCACAAAGAAACGGTAGAACCAATTCACAAGGAATAAGCACGGTAAAGAATGCTAGGTGTAAAGAGAACAACTCAACCAGGGAAAACTAATATATAGCAACGATACCACAATATACAATTTAACAAGGAAGCTATCACGAGTCAAATAACTACAAATAAAGACAAGTAAACTAAGATATTGGATACCTAAAATTCTTTTAAGGTTGAGCAATTACGAAGATTAAATAACCAATTAAGGATAAGTAACATAATGATAATCATAACCTCAATTAAGAGTAAGCAATTATAGGATGAGATAATAATAATTTCAAATATAAATAAGTAGTTATGAAAAGATAGCGTGACAGTAGAAGGGGTAAAATCTTCAGTTAAATCAAATAAGAGTCAAATAGGCAATAAGAGGGAATCCTAAAGCAATTAATTCTAATTAAAGCATGCAGAGGTGACACTAGTAAATATGAACTCAATCATATCAAGAACAACTTCATACTCAGTGAATATAAGGACATAAGAACCCTAAAAGGCCAACTTTCCACAAATAAGTCCGAGCACGCACTCGTCATCTCGCGTATACAGACTACCATCAACATAGAAGACTCAAATCCTAAGGGGCAGTTCCCCCACACAAGGTTAGGCAAGATACTTACCTCAAAGAAGACAAACTGATACTCAAAAATGAACTTCTCGGGTGAAATGACCGTCGGGCGGCTCAAATCTAACCAAAATAACTTCAAAGCATAAATAAAACTCATAATAAAATATTCCGGATCATATAGCCTCATTCTTTATCAAAATCTAAAAATCGACCCAAAAGTCGACCCCCGGGCCCGCACCTCGGAACCCAAAAATTTTCACAAAACCCGAATACCCATTTCAATATGAGTTCAACCATACTAAAATTATCAAATTCCGTAACCATTTCGTCCCTCAAATCATAATTTTTTATTTTGAAAACTTTCTTGAAAAACCAAAATTTTCCTCAACTCAAAACACAAATTAAATGATAAAAATGAAGACAAAATCATGGAATATATTAAATACTAGGTGAAGAACACTTACCCAATCGATTTTCTTGAAAACTCCACAAAGAATCGCTCAAAACCGAGCTCTACAAGTCCAAATATGGTAAAAATTGCCTAACCCTCGATTTGAAGATCTTATATTCTACCCAGGTGTTTAATGAATTGCGATCGCGGAACAGGAGCTACGATCGTAAAGAAGGAAAAAGTCTACTACCAAATATGTATTACGCAATCGCATACAGGAAAGTGTGATCGCGAGGAGGAAAAGTGTTGAGGCCAAGTACTGCACTATGCGATCGCGTGAAATAACATGCGATCGTAGAAGAGGAAGGGGAATTCACAAGTCGTTACCGCTAAGCTATGCGAATACGGGCACTGAGATGCGAACATGGAGAAGGCAAAAGAATACATACGCAATCGCAGACCAACCTATGTGAACGCGAAAAAGGAAAAATATGGCAGGTCAAAAGTACACCATGCGATCGCGACTATAACTATGCGATCACGAAAGAGAACATTAGACACCAGAAACCAGCAATCCAAAAATAGAAGATATTGTCCCGAAGCCCAACCGAAACACATCTGAGGCCCCCGAGACCCCATATAAACACACAAACAAGTTCTATAACCTTACACGACTTGCTCGGGGTCTCAAATCACATCAAACAACGTCGAAAATTAAAATCACGCCAAGAATCGAACTTATGAACTTCCAAATCTTCCAACTTCTAAAACTCGTGCCGAAACCTATCAAATCAACCCGGAATGATGCCAAATTTTGCAGATAAGTCCCAATGACATAACAGAGCTGTTCCAACTCTCAGAATTGCATTCCGACTCTGATATCATAAAATTCAACTATGAGTCAAACTTTTCTATCTTCTAATCTTCAACTTTTCCAACTTTCGCCGAAATGTCTCATAATTACCCTACGGGCCTCCAAATCCAAATCCGGATGTATGCTTAAGTCCAAAATCACCATACAAAGTTGTTGTCATCATCTAAAACTCATTCCGGAGCCGTTTGCATAAAAGTCAAATTCTGGTCAAATTCTCACCGCTTAAGCTTCCAAAACTAGAATCCTTCTTCCAATTCGACTCTGAATCGTACGGTAATTGGATTCAACCATGCACGCAAGTCGATAAACATAATATGAAGTTGTTCAAGATGTTATGCCACCAAATGGAGCTTAAATTCTCCAAACGACCAGTCGGGTCATTACAACTTGGTCGATTATATTACTAATATGGGTAATCGTTTGCTTCTTTCGACCATGGAGGTTAGAGGAGTTGGTCGTGACTAGAGTTGGTCGTGACTGAAGTTTCACGGTTTATGCTATTTCAATCGAAGTTTTCCTTTATGGTAAGTTTTTATTAAATGAAAACATATTTGTTTTTGGTTATTGTAGTTTAGTTTGTTGGAGTTTGTGAAAATTAGGGGTTTTTATAATTTTGGGTCAAGAAATCTGCTGAAATCCTCTATTTTGCTTTTTGATTTTTCAATATAATGGTAAATCTAGACATGTCTACAGACGAATATTTTCTTGTTGATTTTCACCATGGTGGACATTGTCAAGGATCCTGACCCGAGAATGTAGGAGAGAGGGGTGAGGACAGTCACATGATAGACAAGGGCCACTTTTCTCTTTTGAGCTTCTATCCTACACAGAGGATATGGGGTATGTTGAGGTAGAGGGTTTCTATTTAATTAATGTGAAATCTAATGACTTTGTCTTGATTGAAAATGATGAACAGCTGTGTAGTATAGTTTGTCACCTTCATCATCTTGATCATTTAGATTTTTTATTAAGAATGTAGTTAATGAGCCTTTGTTGGTTGATGATACTCACCCATGTGGCCTTTTATGTTAGCCAAAAGTTGTTGAACCAAGTAAAAATACATTAAATAAAGAGGCTAGGGCAACATCTATTGTTCCAAAGGATATAAATGTCCAAGAAAGTGCTGCAAATAACACATTTGTGACTGAGAAAAATCTAGCTGATGTTGGGGTTGCAGGTGAGAATTTACAAGGAGCTGAAAAAACAACAAACATAGATGTTTTTGGCATCAGATATGCCAAGTTGTGATTCTAAATTAGATAACATTCCTGATGAAGATGATAGTGATGTAAATAAAGAGCTCACTTCATCAAGGCATGAAATAAGAAACAAGGAAAAACATAAGAAATAGAGAAAGAAACCTACTCCAATTGAAGAGATTATTCTGGGAGAAGCTGGAATAGATAAAGTCTTTGAGGATATTGGTAGTCCATCTAAGGAGGACGGGTTTGCTGGAAAATTAGGAGGGGATGAAGACTACCACACCAGTTTTGATATTGGAAGTGATGATAGCACATATGACTTAGATGTTTTAGCTAAAAAGGTTATTGACTTACCCTCTAGAAGGAGAAGTAAAAAGGTAAGGTTTGACCCCGATTGTTACCTTGTTATTTTTGAGCTTGGTATGGTATTTGAAAATGCTGTAGAGTTTAGAAAAGCAGTAGACTCATATGCTGTGGAGAACAAAGTGCAACTAAAAATTAGGCCTAATGAAAAGGATAAAGTTAGAGTTAAGTGCAAAGGAGCTAAGTGTAACTAGGAATTGTATGCAAGCAATTATGGGGATTCATGTGACTTTAGTGTGAAAAAAATACCATCCAACTCATAAGTGCAACACCAAAAACAAGAATAAATTATATACTTCTAAGTACATTGCCAATACGTATAAAGATAGGAGTATTTCACAGCCAAATATTAAGTTGTGAGAGATTCAGAATCTGATCACAGCTAAACAGTCTTTTTTAAGAAATTCATCTAAGAAAAGCAATACGATCGACTTACCAATTTACAATCGTAAAATCGACGACCTGAATTTGTAGGTGACCATGATATAGTCGATGGCGCATTAAATCCATAGTGGCAAATATCCGTTCCATTATGAGAAGTTGTTAATTTTTGTAACATGGAACTGATAAATGAGAAAGATGATGAAGAAATGAGATAAAGATTCAAGCTTCAGCACCTAACCATCAGTTGAAGGGGAAAATGAAGACTTTGAAAGGGGAAGAAGACTAAAAAGGAATTAGGGTTTTTTGAGAGAAATAATGGAAAAATCGGGTGTTTTAAAGTAGGTCTAACGGGTGATTTTTTTTTACCGTTGGAATATTCGCCTAAGCAAATATTAATAACATTCACGCTTACCACGTGTGGACATAACGCTCCTTTGATCGGTCATGCGTTGTGTTTAAATGGTATATACCAAAATATAGTTAAAGTGTTCAACAGGAAAAGCGCTAAGTAAAGGAGTCAAAATGGAACCTGGAGCCAAGTTTACGGGGTCGTCTATATATTTGCCCTAAAATTTAGTTACCATTCAAGAATCTTAAGTCCAAACTTAAAATAATACATTAAAAGATAAAACTGTAAAAAAGTTTAAGAAATACTTATAATTCATATTACAATAAAAAAATTCTATGTGTAAAATATTTTTAAAAATTGTATAAATGTACTATCGGGTTTTGGTTTTGATTTGACTTTTGTTAGTTAAAACCAAATCAAACCAATTATAGTTGGAGTTTTTTTTTCCCATGCCAAACTAAATCGAATCAAATCATATCTGTTTTTTTTTTTCCTTTTTCATTTGAAATTGTTGATTTGGTGCGATTTATCGTCTTTTTTCACACCTCTTAACTTAATCTATGTGTGTGTTCGTACCCAATTCTTATGTACCCAACTCTACTTATTATCCGTTGAAAGCTGACATTGCAGAAAAGTGTTCTAGTTAGAAAACCTTCTACGCGATAGAAAAGAAGTTAAAATAAAGTAAATTTCACGAGTATCATCTTTTCATTGGGTTATTCTCTTCTAGTTAATTTACACTCTAAATATGATTGTTAAAGAAAAATACATCCTAGTGAACTTTTTCGTGTGCATGTAGGCGCGTCTAGGCATTTTATGACTTGTAATCTTGATTTTGAAGATACAGTACGACTTGTTCAACCGGTCAAAGTAATCACTACACCTGCCAATTGAAACAATGTCTAAATTTTTTCCTCTTAGTTAGTTTTCTCATTCTATGTAGCATGCAAGCGACGAATAAATATTACTATTATTTAGAATTTCAGAACTTATCATAGTGTAAATTTTCTCTATCAAATGATATCACAATCATAATTGTAACGACCCGGTCGGTCGTTTCGTGAATTATAACTCTATTTCTCACATTTTTGCTTCCTTATGAGTTCCTCAGTTGTATCTCATCGTATAGTGTTGGTTGGTTCGGGTCCGGAGTGGCTTCGGTGTGGAATGAGACACTTAGTCTCCTTTTTAGAAGTTTAAGTTGGAAAAATCAACCGGAAGTTGACTTATGTGTAAACGATCTCGGATGTGAATTCTGATGATTCGGTTAGTGTGACGACCCGGCCCGTCGTCTCGTGAGTTACTACCCGGTTCTTCCCATTTTCTGCTTCCTTATGTTTCATTATCGGTATTGGGTGCGTTAAAGTGGAATTGGAGTGATTTTGATAAGAAATGAGACACTTAGTCTCTTTTAAGAAGGCTTAAGTTGGAAAAGTCAACCGGATGTTGAATTGTGAGTTAGAGGGCTCGGAATTGAATTCTGATGATTCGGTTAGCATCGGGGGATGATTTAAGGCTTAGGAGCGCAATCGGAAGTGATTTTGGAGGTCCGATAAAGAAGTTAGCCTATTTTGGCGAAGTTAGTATTTTGGCGATTTCCGGTTGATAGGTGAGATTTTGATCCGGGTGTCGGAATAAAATTCTGAGAGTTGTTGTAGCTTCATTGTGTCATTTGGGATATGTGTGCAAAATTTCAGGTCATTCGGACATCGTTTGGTCGGGTTTTCGATTGAATGCAAGTTTTGGAAGTTTTAGTTTAACTTAAGCTTTGATTTGATGAAATTTGGTGATTTTGATGTTAACGATAGTGTTTTGATGGTTCGAGCAAGTTTGAATGAGGTATTAAAACATATCTGTACTTTTGGTTGAGGTCCCGGGGGCCTCGGGTGTGTTTCGGTTGCCAAACGGGTTATTTTTGGAAGATTTTTATTGTTTTGAGCATAAGCATGTAATGATCTAAAGGTTCATTTTTAGTTCTATAGATGCAAATTTGATTTCGAGACTTCCGGAATTTTGATAATGAATTACAGGACTGATCTGAAAATTTTGGTTTAATTTCATCAAGTCGCGATTGGGTTTTTGACGCGAAATGCGAGTTAATTGTTTAACGAGTGAAATGAGTATCGCACTGGGCAAATGAGCTCCGAACTGAGTTTCGATTGAAGGGTTGTGTTCGTATTATTATTTGTGACCCACAGGAACAAGTATCGTCTAATTCCGAGTTTGTATGATGGAGTTAGAGCCATTTTAGTGAAAAAGGGTTGTGCTACAATTTCTTTAATTGCTGTTGTATTTTTCTGCAGCGTGAACAGTAATCCCGCGCGTGAACAATAACCGCGCGGGTGAACAGTGAACACGCTCGTGAACAGTATCGCGCGGGTGAACAGTGACCACGCGCGTGAACAGTTCCGCGCGAGTGAACAGTGATTTCCGAAAAAAATATCAGCGAGTTTATAAAACCGATTTTGGGTCATTTTTTCACCATTTTTGATCATTTTGAGAGATTCTTAGTGGAGATTAAAGAGGATTCAAAGGGGAAATGACTTGAGGTAAGTTTCTTGAACTTAGAACTCGTTTTTATTGTGAATTCCACCTAGAGATTCATGAAATATAAGTCTACCAATCAAGAACTAGGGCTTGAATTTTTAAACCAAATAATTAGGATTTGAAGGGTCAAACGAGCTCCGATTTTTGTGTTCTTTATATGTATCGACTCATGAGAGGACGAAGAATATTTGATGTAAAAATTTCTCGATTTTGAGACGTGGGCCCGGGGCTCGGGTTTTGCAAATTTCGTGATTTTCGATATTTTTTTGAGTCTTTTCGATTGGGTTATATTCCCTTAGCCTATTGTAATGTATTCGTTGTGGTTTTGGCCAGATTCGACGCGCGAGAAGGTCGATACGAAAGGAAAGGGCATCGCGGAGTAGTATTTGGCCCGTTAGAAGTGAGTAATGATTTTAAATGATGTCATGAGGGTTTGAAACCCTGGATTGCACAACGTACTGCTATGTTGAGATGAGACACGCGTTGTATGATGAGCGCGAGGTCATTTACTATTGGGGATTGCGACTTGGTACATCTCGGTTGATATTTTACCGCGTATTTGATAAAGAGTTGTTGTTTTCACCATGATTTAGGCTTATTTCCATACTTGGGCCTCGTGCCAATTGTTTGAAACCCTTTTTGAATTTCCATCACTATTTTTCCTCACTAATTGAAATATTATCTGAACTCAGTCTAATCGAATTATACTATTTCATGAACTCAGCTACATTTATACTCAACTTGAGTNAGAGTTAAAATTTCTGATGATTCGTGTTTCCACAAGCTTATGGAGGAGTGAGTTTAATCTCACCATGGTATTACGGCAGCAATAGAGTACGTGCGCGGTGATTTATTGAGTGTATTTTGATCTATGGCTTTGAGCCAAGTTGGGGAGTTTGCTATTAAACAAGTTGATCGCATGATTATATGCTATATTGGTTCGAGTTTGATGCATGATGGTGAATCAGTTCTGGTTGTGGAAGTTGGGCCAAGAATGGCACGAGTGAAGGAAATTTTTTGACAAGATGCCATGAGCTCGGATGGACAGGAGATGAGTTTCGATGTTTATGGTAAATTGGTATTGTCTTCAGCGTCACCTAAGATCGGTGTTTTGTAAAAAAGGGTTTGCGTCCTGGTTAATAATTCTTGATCGCTCTTCAGCGTTAGTGCGACCGGTGGTTTGGAGGTACGCTCCAGATATTGTTGTGGTAGGTTATGGGAGTGTGTCCCACGGGAAGATTTTTAAGTGTGGCATGTGATTCACTTGATTGATTAAAGATGTGAACCAAGTATGGAGTTTATGATGGTGTAGTTAGATTAAAGATTCATGCCTAGAGGGCACTTGGCATATTGGGTTGTGAACTGGGGAGGATTACTCCGATTGTGATGGTTGTTCTTGTGTTTATGAAGAAAATGGAAGTTATTATGGACCTTTGAAAGGTTATCGGACTAGTTCAGTGGGATCAGAATCGGCTTGAAGTCGATGGATAGATTTAATGTGAATAATGGCTCTATATCAGGTCAGATGTGTTCATTTTAGTAATGCGGTCCTCATGAAGGAGTAGTTACATTGATGTTTCATTGTCAGATAATTTGCATAGTGATGCATTACGCCATGTGAGTTGTGAGATGACTTGAGAAATTGCTATGTGTGGAGAATCTANTAGTAGAGTCTCGCGGATCGGTACGGAGACGCCTGTATTTATCCTCGAGAGGCTACAGAACCTTTAGGAAAAACTTCACATTCTTGAATTCTTATCGTGCGTCCTTGATTTAGCTTGAAATGTGACTCTTGAAATTCCTTCCACGCGTTTGCATGCACGCATGAGCGCTCGGTATTAGATGTGCCTTGATGGCTTGTGATTCCCCGATCGAGGGGCGAGAGGGATTTCTATGAGTTGATGTTGGGCCAGTCTGGAGGACTTGAGGCCGGATATTTCCCTATGGCTTGAGCACCAAGGTGCTGATCGTGCGAGCTAGTGTTATGAACTAATATGTTCAGTATTGTCCCTAAATAGTGGGAATGGCGGCTGGATAGCTACGTGATGAGCATGTTAGTACCGTGAGATGTGTCTATATGACTAGACGTGGCAAGGAAGGTCAGCTGGATGATAGATGAACCATTAAGTGTTTGATTTCCATCGTAATTGGATGTGTTACCCGAGTTATGTGTGCGTGGAGAATCTTTTCAATTTTCCTAGTTGGGAGTGAAGTAAATTTCCTATCGTGGTTTGAGTTCAGACTCAGGAAGACTAGTTGACTGNGATCTATGTGTGGATCGGGTGGCACGCCGCCATGGGTATGTTATCTGGATCGGGTTGCACGCCGCAACAGTGTGATTTTGAGAATAGTTTTCTATATGCTATTTTGTATGCCTTGCTTCCTGTTTTCTAAGGAAAGTCCGTAGTAGTGTGTGGGATTGGTAATTCCTTCCTGAGTTTGTTTTCCTTTTGTACCGCGTTTGAATTGGTAGCCTATTGGTATATTGAGGCATCATATGCGACTTTTGATTATGTTTATTGCCTGAGCAGTTCGTAATGGGTGAGACGAGATCATTGAATTCGAGATCAGTGCAATCTGAGTATATGAAATAAATTAAGGGGCTAAGACAATTATTTGGTTCAGAATGAGGTGATAGTTCTTGCCAGAAGTATAGACCCAATGAATATTTGATTCGACGGTGTTATGAATTTATACAGACCTCATCCGTCGTGTCGGTATTGTAAAAAAGAAAGAAAAAAATGAATAAGACCTATGTATGTCCTGCAGAGCATGGGATGTTTAATAATTTTTCTTCTAGATGGGATCAATGGAAGTTCTTGACTAATTGAGTACGTAAACGTTCATGGTTCAGAAGGGAGGCGAAGTCCTCATGTTACCTTAGGATGATATGGTATATGCGACATGTTGTGAAGGATTGAGATTTGCGTGTGTAAGGTTATGGTTCAGTTCTGAATGGAAATTCATAACATTCTTAGGCAGTACTGGCAGCTTTAGGTGATTAGAGGAATGAGCTTCAGATGATTAGGGTGAATGATCTTCAGATGATTAAGGAAATTGTATTTCTAATCATAGTGATTTGTAAAGGTTATATGTTTCAGAAAAAGACCAATGTGATTAAGTTGATGGCACTTCAATAGTATTGCGACACTTTAAGGCTGGATCGACTACTGATATTCGAGTTGCTTGTATGGCGCATGAAATTTTAGAGTATTTATTGTGGGATGATTCTGTATTAAAGATGTGCATGTATTCGCACCGTGGAAATTGGGGTCAGGTATGATGATGCGTGTGCTATATGGAGTTGGAGACTGGGAGTTCTCATGTACAGGCTATATTGTGGTTGTTGATCGTGTACGTCGGTATTGTTTAATGGCTATCAGGATTTGGAGGCTCAAATGGATCTTTACTTGCTGGTATGTTAGATTTTGTATATGGTGTCAGAATTTAGACTGGTTATCTTAGCGTCAGGCAATTCTGAACTATTGTGCCATGGGCTATGCCAGAAATGCCACGGGTTGAGTGGCGAGGTGAATTGGATTATGTTCTATCAGGTTTGCATGGTATGTGTTATTTGTTTCAACGTGGGTGTAATGATTTGCTCTGGCTCCACCCATCAATTGAGCATGGTTGTCGATTTCAAGCATAGTGACTTGAGGTGTTTCATGTGGAGTAGTATTTGGATAAGATCGTGCGTTGCAGCAAAGTTGTGTGGAAACATGACCTTGCGGGTCAAATTTGTGTGTCCTATTTCTATGATGTGAGACAGGGTCTCAGCCTTGTGTTGTGGTAGTACTAGTGAATTTGAGGTATAACTCTCTCAGTTGAGTCATTTTCATGATTTGAGTATGTTCTAACCGTTTCTTATTGGTGCGCGTATTATGCAAGTTGTGACTTAGTCCTGTATTAATGTGTAATATCACCAGAGCGGTGTGTTGGATTCGCAGTGATCGTTGGGGTTATTAATGAATACAATCGGATTCGATTTCAGCATGTTTGATGGGTAAATATCGAGGTTCGATTCAAAAATTTGTTATAATAATTGCTAGAGGAGAAATAGCATCATGAATGGTTGATCTGAGCAATGGTTATGATTTATTGCGTATTTCAATTATCGTTGGCAGTATATGAGAGTGTTGGAATGAGGCATTGGCGAAAAAGAGATTTCTATATGTATTTGGTTGTTGCGGGCAGCTGTTGCGAATAGAAGTTATCGCTTTATTTGTTTGAGTTATTGGCATATCATATAATTGCACCTAAGGTTGCAGGCATGGTCTACTACAGTTGGTTCAAACATATTTTGAATGTAGGTGTGAGGTTCTGATCTTGTGTATGATTTTCGAAAAGGTGAAATGTGGCTCTATGATTTATGGGCTAGACTGGATTGTGTAAATTCGATTAAAATGAGTTATCGGACCTATATGAGATAGGGTGTTGTGGGATCATCCCCGGGTTTATGCTGATAAGGTCATTCAGCTTTTGGTTGGCTTCTAGGACGACTCTGGGTACGCTCGAAGACGAGCGTTTGTTTAAGTTGGGGAGAATGTGACGACCCAACCCGTTGTCTCGTGAGTTACTACCCGGTTCTTCCCATTTTCTGCTTCCTTATGTTTCTTTATCGGTATTGGGTGTGTTAAAGTTGAATTGGAGTGATTTTGATAAGAAATGAGACACTTAGTCTCTTTTAAGAAGACTTCAGTTGGAAAAGTCAACCGGATGTTGACTTGTGAGTTAGAGGGCTCGGAATTGAATTATGATGATTCGGTTAGCTCCGGGGGATGATTTAAGGCTTAGGAGCGCGATCGGAAGTGATTTTGGAGGTTCAGTGAAGAAGTTAGCCTATTTTGGCGAAGTTAGTATTTTGGCGATTTCCGGTTGATAGGTGAGATTTTGATCCGGGTGTCAGAATGAAATTCTGAGAGTTGCTGTAGCTTCATTGTGTCATTTGGGATATGTGTGCAAAATTTCAGGTCATTTGGACATCGTTTGGTCGGGTTTCGATTGAATGCAAGTTTTGGAAGTTTTAGTTTAACTTAAGCTTTGATTTGATGAATTTGGTGATTTTGATGTTAACGATAGTGTTTTGATGGTTCGAGCAAGTTTGAATGAGGTATTAAAACATATCTGTACTTTTGGTTGAGGTCCCGGGGGCCTCGGGTGTGTTTCGGATGCCCAACGGGTTATTTTTGGAAGATTTTTGTTGTTTTGAGCATAAGCATGTAATGATCTAAAGGTTCATTTTTAGTTCTAGAGATCCAAATTTTATTTCGACACTTCCGTAATTTTGATAATGAATTATAGGACTGATCTGGAAATTTTAGTTTAATTTCATCAAGTCGCGATTGGGTTTTTTATGCGAAATGCGAGTTAATTGTTTAACGAGTGAAATGAGTATCGCAATGGACAAATGAGCTCCGAATTGAGTTTCGATTGAAGGGTTGTGTTTGTATTATTATTTATGACTCATAGGAACAAGAATCGTCTAATTCCGAGTTTGTATGATGGAGTTAGAGCCATTTTAGTGAAAAATGGATGTGTTGCAATTTCTTTAATTGCTGTTGTATTTTTCTGCAGCGTGAACAGTAATCCCGCGCGTGAACAATAACCGCGCGGGTGAACAGTGACCACGCTCGTGAACAGTACCGCGTAGGTGAACAGTTCCGCTCGAGTGAACAGTGATTTCCGAAAAAAATATCAGTGAGTTTATAAAACCGATTTTGGGTCATTTTTCCACCATTTTTGATCATTTTGAGAGCTTCTTGGTGGAGATTAAAGAGGATTCAAAGGGGAAACAACTTGAGGTAAGTTTCTTGGACTTAAAACTCGTTTTTATTGTAAATTCCACCTAGAAATTCATGAAATATAAGTCTACCAATCAAGAACTAGGGCTTGAATTTTGAAACCAAACAATTAGGATTTGAAGGGTCAAACGAGCTCCGATTTTTGTGTTCTTTATATGTACCGACTCGTGAGAGGACGAAGAACATTTTGATGTAAAAATTTCTGGATTTCGAGACGTGGGCCTGGGGCTCAGGTTTTTCAAATTTCGTGATTTTTGATATTTTTTTGAGTCTTTTCGATTGGGTTATATTCCCTTAGCCTATTGTAATGTATTCGTTGTGGTTTTGGCCATATTCGACGCGCGAGGAGGTCGATACGAAAGGAAAGGGCATCGCGGAGTAGTATTTGGCCGGCTAGAGGTGAGTAATGATTTTAAATGATGTCATGAGGGTTTGAAACCCCGGATTGCACAACGTACTGCTATGTTGAGATGAGACACGCGTTGTATGATGAGCGCGAGGTCATTTACTATTGGGGATTGTGACTTGGTCCATCCCGGTTGATATTTTACCGCGTATTTGATAAAGAGTTGTTGTTTTCACCATGTTTTAGGCTCATTTCCATAATTGGGCCTCGTGCCAATTGTTTGAAACCCTTTTTGAATTTCCATCACTATTTTTCCTCACTAATTGAAATATTATCTGAACTCAGTCCAATCGAATTATACTATTTCATGAACTTAGCTACATTTATACTCAACTTGAGATTTAAATGATATTTATAATGTTGTTTGAGCTAAGCACCATTATTTTANGCTTGGGCTATAGGAGCCCCTCCGGAGTCTGTACACACCCCAGTGAGCGCAGGGTACCCAGGTGAGTTGGGAGTGGGCCCGAGAGGCCGATGTTATTTTTTTGTGAGTTGGGAGTAAGCCCAAGAGGCTGATGCTATGTGTTGGTGAGTTGGGAGTAAGCCCGTAGGGCTGATACCGTGCTGAGAGTATGATATTGTGCCCGAGGGGCAAGTTTTCTGATTATTCCTTACTTGTTGAAATTATTTGTCTCCATCGTTTTTAAAAGAGAATTACCTAATACTGCACATATTTATTATGTAATTGGTTATACTGCTTGAGATAGCGCTATATTGTGCCTTTATGAGATTTCATGCTTTCAGTCGTTATTTATTTTTATTAGTCACTGGGTCGGAGTACTCACATTACTCCCTGCACCATGTGTGCAGATACAGGCAGAGTTGAGTTTGCTCCTGAGTGCTGATTTCTTCCAGACCAGGCGGTGACTAGGAGTAATGAGGTAGTTGTTGACGTCCGCAGCCCAGTTTTCTTCTTTATCTTTGGTTATTTATGAGATTTCCAGACTTGTAAAATATTGGTAAAATCTGTAGTAGCTCATGACTTGTGACACCCCGATTTCGGGCTGAGTTGGGGATGGTTTCTCTGTTCTATTACGTTTATCTCGCATTTAATATTATATTGCCTATGATTTAGACTTATTCTTGCTAAGTAATTACAAGAGATGAAATGTTTTGTTGATTGGCTGGCCTTGTCACCACGAGAGGTGCCATCAAGACCGGATTGGGATTTTGGGTCGTGACAGTTAGCTCTATTAGGTGATTTTGGACTTGGGAGCGCGTCCAGAATGTGATTTTGATGTCCGTGGTAGAATTAGGCTTGAATTGGCGAAATTGGAAATTTGGCAATTTTAGGTCGGCAGTGGAAATTTTGATATCGGGGTCGGAATGAAACTCCGAGAAATGGAATAGGTTCGTTGTGTCAATTGTGATGTGTGTGCAAAATTTTAGTTCATCCGAACGAGGTTTGTAGGTTTTGTCGTTTGTGGAATTCAGTAGTTTAGAAGTTCTTAGGCTTGAATCTGAGGGTAATTTGGTGTTTTGATGTTGTTTTGAGTGTTCCGAAGGTTCGACGAAGTTTAATGTTTTTATGTGACTTGTTGGTATTTTTGGTTGAGGTCCCGAGGGCCTCAAGATGAATTCGGATGGTTAATGGAAGGTTTGGAAATAGAATTGTGCAGCTGAAGTTGCTGCTTCTGATGTAACCGCACCTGCAGAGTAGGAACCGTAGGTGCGAGGTTGCAGATGCGGAATTGGAGGACTCGGATAGGAGCCGCAGATGCGGTGAGTTAGACGCATCTGCAGGCCCGCAGGTGCGATGCTTGGGGCGCAGATGCAGTCCTTGGACATTATGTGACTTCCGTAGATGCGCACATTTGGGCCCAGAAGCGGCACCACAAGTGCGCTATTTTGACCGCAGGTGCGAAAATGCCTGGACAGTAGGTATAAATTAAACCCTTTGTGAATTTTGGTCATTCCTCACAACTTCTATTCAGATTTTGAAGCTTTTGGAGAGTTTTGAAGAGGGAATCAAGGGGGGTTTACATTGAGGTAAGTTACTTGGGCCTAATACTCATGATTATGATGATTTTCAGTTGTTTAAGTATGTAATTAGTAGGAACTAGGGGTGAAAATAGGGGTTAAGGCTTAGAAATTGGAGAGTTTGATTTGGGGATTTGAGGAATCATTTGATGTCGGATTCTGATGAATTTTGTATGCATAGACTCATGAGTGAAAGGGGTTTCTAGTTTTATGATTTTTGTCGGATTCCGAGACGTAGACCCGGGGGCCTGGTTTGGGTGAATTTTGGGATTTTGGTCTAAATTGATAGTTTTTCGTATGGAATTGGTTCCTTGGCCTATATTGGTTGCATTGTATTGCTTTTGGTTAGATTTGGGACGTTAGGAAGCCGATTCCAGAGGTAAGGGCATTGCAGAGTAGGAATTTGACTGGTTTGAGGTAAGCAATGATTGTAAATCTAGTCCTGAGGGTATGAAATCCCGGGTTTTGCATCGTTTCACTACTTTAAGGTGACACACATGCTAGCTTACGGGCGTGTAGTCGTGCACCATTGGGAATTGTGACTTGGTCCGTCCCGTAGCAACGATAAAGTTGCTTATTTGACTGGAACTATATGATACTTATGTGTTTTGGAAAGAATTTATATAAATTGGACTGGATGCCATATTTGGGCCTTGTGCCAGAGCTCTTTGTACCCTTAGGGGCCTTTTCTTATTATCCTCTTACTATTTTGATTGAAAATCTATACTCAGTCATGCTATGTTTACCGATTTCATAACTCGATCTTTATTACCTCGTTTTGATGTATATAAAATGTTATTTTGGGCTGAGCACCATGTTTTTACTGATAGCCCGAGTGGCTTGAGAGGTTTATAACTGAGTGAGGCTGAAGGCCTATTTTATGAGGATATTATGGGAGGGATGCGCGCCACTGCAGGTTGTTACTCAGTCATGATTATGTGAGGTCGAGGGCCTGATTGATTTATGCCACGAGACTGCTTGTTATAGCACTTGGGCTGTAGGAGCCCCTTTGGAGTCTGCACACCTCCAGTGAGCGTGGGTACCCTGAGTGATGATATGAGATATGCCCGAGAGACTGTTTACGAGTGATTGTAAGGTTTGCTTGATGGGCTGTATATGAGTGATATTATGCCCGAAGGACTGTTTATAAGTGATATTTTGCCCGATGGGCTGTTTACGATTTTCATCACTTTCACTCTCTTTTGCATTAAACCTCTTTTGAAACTGTTGAAAATATTTTCAAATGATTTTACCGAAAACTGAATTTTTAAAACGAAATGATTTGACACACATGCTGATTTGAAGGGATGTCGTACTTACTGAGATTTTATGATGTGGACTTTATGTGCTTTACTGCTTGTCACTACTGCTCAGTCTTTATTTACCTTTATTACTTACTGAATTGTCGTACTCACATTACTCCCTGCACCTTGTGTGCAGATCCAAGGGTTGCTGGACGTGCTACCGAGTGTTGATTTTATCCGTCGTAAATTCTGTCGGAGTTAGCGAGTTAGCTGCATGTCGATCACAACCCTACTCTTCTCCCTCCTATCTTCCTATAGATGTTATTAGTTGTTTTTCACACTATATTAGTCTTAGTATTATTGCAAAGTTCTAAGTAGATGTTCATGACTAGTGACACCCCAATGTCGGGTTTTTCTTTCCGCACTTTGTTATTCAAATTTATCTTATGAAGTTTTATTAATTAAATAGCTTGAAGTAATCTTTAAATTAAATATTGGGTTATTTTGGTAAAAGATTCGGCTTGCCTAGTTCTACGATAGGCGTCATCACGATATGGCAGTTCTGGATCGTGACAATAATATTATGTAGTTTAATTAACAGTCAATTGAACGAATGATTTTGATTTCCCATAAATCAAAGTCATGCCCCATTTGCGCAGAGTGTGGAATAATGGATCCAATCAACCTAGTAAATTCAATAGATTTTAATTTGTCAATTTAAACTACGTTTTACATATTGAAAGTTATAAAAACTACTAGGATATAAGCCGTACTAGGATTTTAATATCTCTTTTATAGACATTTCGAAACCAAAGTAGAATTCTCGCTAAAGATTTTTTATTTTGTCTTTGAAATTTTTGCAATATAAGTAGCTATTTATTTATTTTTTAAAAGTACATTTCTAGCTTCTGACAAAGTTAAGTGACAATTTAACTTATTCATTTGCATAGATAGACCCGGGGGGGGGGGGGTTCAGGCCCGATGCAGCACCACCTTACACATTTTTTTTTTTTAATTTAACCATTCAGTATACGGTAAGTAATTTGTGCTTGTGCTTCATAAAGCTCATTAAAAGGAAAAACACTCTTAGAAATTTCTCAATTCTCAAGGCTCGAGTGCATGCAAAATCTTTATTAAAGGTGGAGGATCCCACGTCATATTAAATCTAATACAGTCGAATGACATATCTATCTTAGATTATACGTATTGGATTTGCGAACAAAGTCTCACATTGGTGGTTAAAAAGACTAGACACTAGAAGAAAAGTGTGAATTATATGGGGATTTTATTGAAAAATTCGCAGGTAATTCAATTTCCTACGAATTTTCCTATGAAAAAATTTCCGATCAAAAAATCTTCATAGGTAATTATTGTTAGTATACTGTATTTGTAAAATAATTCTGGAAATATAAATGAACATAAACATAAATGACAGAAAACCAATTCGAACTCACTGAATTCACAGTGTTTTCTTAAGGAATTTAATCCCCTTCTAGTACCCAAGGTTATGGATTATTTCCTCCCAGGATAGAACGAATTACACACTGGTGTAGTGGTACTTCAAACCCCAGTATTTTAACGAACACAAAGTTCGGTTGTAAATCACACTTACTTTTACTTTCTTTGAAGTTAAAATATACAGAAGAAGGAGAGAAAACTCAAAAAATCGTAGTGAAATTCTGAGCAAAATAGTGTTGTATTTATAGCCAAAAATTGGACTGAAATCTGAAGAGGTGCTACTCTTTAGAATGGTTGCTTCTGCAAAACGGCCACAACATAAATGTCATTACATAAATGGTCATTTACTCAACAATAAAGAAGGAAAATAAAGAGGGAAAATTGAAGAGGATAGTTACTTTTCTGTTACCAAAATAGAAAAACGAATTGGATTTAATATTAATATTTAATATTAATATTCTGTTATTAAAACAAATATTTAATAATATTTCTGTTAATATTTTACTATTAACAAATAAATTTAGTCCAAAAAGTTAATCAATAAATCGATCATTTGACCAAATCCAAATTCAAATCTAAATCCAAATCCGAATCTGAATCTGAATCTGAATCCGAAGTCGGCCAAGCTGAGCGAGCGAGCGACAACGACGAGCGGAAAGTCCTACGACACAGGAGCGGGATTCTCTAAAAAGCCAAGGTCGTGGGTGGCCAAGAGGGCCCACTTGGAGACTTGGGATCTCACGACGGCGCGAGGCTTGCTTTCTTCTGAACTCTTTAAGAGTTAGAAGAAGAGCAATTGCTTATATACCCATAAAAAACCTCTTCCTCTTCCAATATGGGATAATGCCCATTTGCCAAGGGGGAAACTTAAAATTTCACTCAAAAAATTTTATTTCCATCTATTTCTCATTCACCCACTTTTAAGTATTTAATATATTAATTAAATACATTAAAAACCCAACAAATCCCCCACATGAATGAGGAATGGCTATATCACGGAAGTATGGATGCAAAACTGTGTGATTCGCAAGTAAGGATTAATTGCATCTGGATAAGTAGGTTTCCCTTTGAATTTTCTATAGTGAACTTATGTCGGATATACTCGATCAATCGGTAGATTTGATATCTTTGAATCGTCGAACTTTGGTGTATACCTAGACAACTACAAGTCACACAACCAACCCTTAACCGTCTTTGGTTCTCATTGTTGTGTTCGTTTCAGCCATGAACACCGTCTGGTTTCATAAGTGCATAGAGAACTGGCCTTACAAAGTTCTCCTTGAAGCGGCGAACACTTCACACTTACATAAGTGATTCCTAAATGTGTCATCCCGTAGATACACTATTTGATATACCCCGTATCAAATTTAGAAATCATTAAAAAGCCTTAATGTTTTATCCTTGGTACTGAACATTGTCTTATACGAGAATGGACCAAAAGCTTATTTGTCAATGTTGAACCGTCATTAATGACTTTGTTTGATATCCTTGAACCTAGATCTTGGGATCTCCAGTCTTCTAGGTAGAGTTACCGCCACTATGACTTGTTCTCGACCACAGTCCTATTTCCCTTGATGATTTCTTAACTACTTCTCTAGTTAGGACTTTTGTAAGTGGATCCAACACATTATCACTTGACTTTACATAGTCAATCGTGATAATTCCTCTAGAGAGTAATTTTCTAACGGTTTTATGTCTTCGTCGTATATGACGAGATTTACCGTTATACATAACGCTCCCAGCCTTCCTATTGCCGCTTGACTATCATAATGTATGCATATTGGTGCCAAGGGTTTGGGCCAAAATGGAATATCTTCCAAGAAATTCCGGAGCCATTCAGCTTCTTCACTGTCTTTATCCAAGGCTATGAACTCAGCCTCCATTGTAGAGCAGGCAATACAAGTTTGTTTGAACGACTTCAAGATACCGCTCCTCCACCAATAGTGAATACATATCCACATGTGGACTTGGAATCAGTTGATCCGGTGATCTGATTTGCATCACAGCATCTCTCAATGACCGCATGATATTTACTGTAATGCAAAGCAAAGTCCTGGGTATGTACTAAGTACCCCAAAACTCGTTTCATGGCCATCCAATGAGATTGACCTAGATTGCTAGTATATCGACTCAATTTACTTATAGAACAAGCTATATATGGTCGTGTACAATTCATGATGTACATTAAGCAACCCAACACACGAGTATAATCCAATTGTGATATGCTTTGGCCTTTGTTCTTTGCTAATGCAAGATTCACGTCAATTGGAGTCTTTGCAACTTTAAAGCCTAAGTGCTTGAATTTTTCAAGTATTGTATTAATATAATGAGATTGTGACAACGTCAGACCTTGAGAAGTCTTATGGATCTTAATTCCCATAATTAAATCAGCAACTCCCAAGTCTTTCATAGCAAATTTGCTAGTTAGCATACACTTAGTAGCATTTATATTGGCAATATCATTACTTATTATGAGCATATCATCCACATATAAGCAAACAATGACTATGTGATTTAGAACATTTTTAATGTACACACATTTATCATATTCATTTATCTTAAACCTATATGACAACATTGTTTGGTCAAATTTTACATGTCATTGTTTGGGTGCTTGTTTTAGTCCGTAAAAGGACTTAACAAGTCTACAGACCTTCTTTTCTTTACCTGGAACCAGAAACCCTTCTGGTTGTTCCATGTAGATTTCTTCCTCCAACCCTCCATTTAAGAAGGACGTCTTAACATCCATTTGATGAATTTCAAGACCATAAACTGCAGCTAACGCTACTAACGTTGGTATGGACGTAATTCTTGTAACTGGAGAGTATGCATCAAAATAATCAAGACCTTCTCGTTGTCTATATCCTTTGACCACAAGTCTTGCCTTATATTTTTCAATAGTGCCATCATCTTTCATTTTCCTCTTAAAGATCCATTTAGAACCCAACGGTTTATTTCCAGGAGGAAGATCAACCAATTCCCATGTATGGTTGTTCAATATGGATTATATTTCACTATTGACTACCTCTTTCCATAACAATGATTCCGAAGAAGACATAGCTTCTTTAAATGTTTGAGGCTCATTTTCCAATAAAAAAATCACAAAATCTAGTCCAAATGAAGTAGACATTCTTTGACGTTTAATACGTCTTGGATCCTCCAGGTTAAGTGTACTTTCTTTTGTTTCTTCCCGAGTTCGTTTAGACCCTTCATCAATCGACTCACATTCCTTTTTATACAGATATATATTGTTAAAGAACTCAGCATTATCTGATACTATAACCGTATTATTATGAATGTCGGGATTTTTTGATTTATGAACAAGAAATCGATATGCTTTACTATTAGTCGCATATCCTATGAAAACACAATCAATGGTTTTCGATCCTATTTTTACCCTTTTGGGTTTAGGAACTTGCACTTTTGCCAAACACCCCCACACTTTAAAATAATTCAAGTTGGGCATCCTTCCTTTCCATTTTTCATATGGAATGGATTATGTTTTGCTATGGGGTACTCAATTTAGTATTCGACTAGCCATAAGAACGGCTTCTCCCACAAGTTCTGTGGCAAACCAGAACTTATCAATAATGAGTTCATCATCTCCTTTAATGAACAATTCTTTCTTTCTGCAATCCCATTGGATTGGAGCGTGTAAGGGCTGTTGTTTGATGAATAATTCCACATTCTAAACATATTTGTTCAAAAGGAGATTCATATTCACCACCCCTATCACTTCTTATGATTTTGATTTTCTTGTTAAATTGTGTTTCAACTTCATTTTTGTATTGCTTGAATGTGTCTATTGCTTCACCTTTACTATTAAGTAAGTAAACATAGTAATATTGAGTACTATCGTCAATAAAAGTTATTAAATACTTCTTTCCACCGCGAGATGGTATTGACTTCATGTCACAAATATCTGTGTGAATTAAGTCTAAAGGATTTGAATTCCTTTCAACCGACTTATAAGGATGTTTAACATACTTAGATTTCATACATACTTGATATTTTGATTTGTCACATTCAAACTTAGGCAATACTTCTAAATTAACCATTTTCCGTAAGGTTTTATAATTGACATGACCCAAACGTATATGTCATAATTCATTTGACTCAAGTAAGTAAGACGAAGCTGAAATTTTATTATTATTTTCAACAACCATTACATTCAGCTTGAAAAGACTCTCAGTGAGGTAACCTTTTCCTACAAACATTTCATTCTTACTTATTACAACCTTATCGGAAACAAAAATATATTTAAAACCATTCTTAACAAGAAGTCCAGTAGAGACTAAATTCTTCTTAATTTCGGGAACAAGGACGTTATTCAAAGTCACCACTTTGCCGGAAGTCATTTTGAGAAATATCTTCCCACATCCTTCAATCTTGGCCTTTCAATCATTTTCCATAGAAATCGTCTCATCGGGTCCAACAGGAGCATAAGTAGCAAAAGCTTCTCTAACAGCACAAACATGGCGAGTGGCTCCAGAATCAATCCACCACTCTTTAGGATTGCCCACCAAGTTGCATTCGGAAAGCATGGCACATAAGTCATTAACATCATCATATTTTTCAACCATGTTTGCTTGACCCTTCTTCTTGTCTTTCTTCAGAGCACGACACTCCGTAGATTTGTGTCTGGTTTTTTCACAGTTGTAGCAGTTTCCACTGAACCGCTTCTTGCTTGGGTTGTATTTCAGTCCAGAAGCCTTCTTCCTCTTTTTGTTCTCTTCAACAATATTTGCTCCTATTATTGTTGAGTTCCCACGGCCTCTCTTTTCAGCAGCTTTGTTGTCCTCTTCGATTCTCAACCAACCAGTGAGATCTTCAAGAGACATCTCCTTGCGTTTGTGTTTCAAGTAGTTTTTGAAGTCCTTCCACAAAGGAGGCAACTTCTCAATCACTTCTACTACTTAAAATGCTTCATTGATAACAAGAACTTCAATAAACTTTCTGTTAGTAAAAATACTAAGATTACTACTTTCAACATCAATATACCATTTTGTAGTCCAAAAACTTTGCAGCAACAAACTTTTTTAATCCGTCATCTTCGATTTCGTATTTCTTTTCAAGCGCAGTCCACAGTTCCTTTGACGTTTCCACGCCACTGTAGACATTATACAGAGCTTCCTCCAGCCCGCTTAGAATATAATTCTTGCACAAAAAATCTGAATATTTTCACGCCTCAATCACGAGAAAGTGTTCAGTTTCTGGAGTTTCATCGGACAACACAGGAACATCTTCTTTGATGAACTTCTCGAGACTTAGAGTAGTCAAATAGAAGAACATCTTTTGCTGCCAGCGCTTGAAATCAATCCCGAAAATTTTTCCGGATTTTTCCGTCAGTGCCAATGCTGCCGGTGTCGTTCAGCTTGTTGAGGCATTGGCAGTCACCATTGGAACAGCTTGGTTCTCATTCTCATTAGTCATTTCTGTAAAAGAATGACACAAACGTTAAAATCACATAGATTTTAATAGAGTACAAAACCACACAGGTTTTACTCTCCATAAACAGTAAGTACAAATATAGAGAATATATTAAATTCCTTAAGCTTGTTAGTATACTGTATTTGTAAAATAATGCTGGAACTATAAATGAACATAAACATAAATGAATATAAACAGAAATGACAGAAAATCAATTCGAGTCCATTGAATTCACAGTGTTTCCTTAAGAAATTTAATCTTCTTCTAGTACCCAAGGTTATGGATTATTTCCTCCTAGGATAGAACAAATTACACACTGGTGTAGTGGTACTTCAAACCCCAGTGTTTCAGCGAACACAAAGTTCAGTTGCAAATCACACTTACTTTTGCTTTCTTTGAAGTTAAAATATTAGAAGAATGAGAGAAAACTCAGAAAATCGTAGTGAAATTCTGAGCAGAATAGTGTTGTATTAATAGCCAAAAGTTGGGCTGAAATCTGAAGAGGTGCAACTCTTTAGAATGGTTGTTTCTGCAAAACGGCCACAGCATAAATGTCATTACATAAATGGCCATTTACTCAACAATAAAGAGGGAAGAGAAAAAATTGAAGAGGGTAGTTACTTTTCTATTACCAAATCAGAAAAACGGATTGTATTTAATATTAATATTCTGTTATTAAAACAAATATTTAATAATATTTATGTTAATATTTTACTATTAACAAATAAATTTTGTCCAAAAATTTAATCAATCAATCGTTGCTGAAGCCGAAGCCGAGCGAGCAACGACGACGATGGCGCGAGGCTTTCTTTCTTCTAAACTGTTTAAGATCTAGAAGAAGAGCAATTACTTATATACCCATAAAAACCTCTTCCTCTTCCAATCTGGGACAATGCCTATTTACCAAGGGGGAAACTTAAAATTTCACTTAAAATTTTTTATTTCCCTCCATTTCTCATTCACCCTCTTTTAAGTATTTAATATATTAATTAAATACATTAAAAAACCCAACAATTATTACCTGCGAATTATATAATTCCCATATAACTTAACTGGGAATTTTGGATCCACATGTAATTTACCTGCGGATTTTATCGCAAGAAACACTAAAAATTCGCTAGAAAAATTTGTTGCCTAATTGAACTCCTATAATTCGTCATTTACATGTTTGCTCCTTGGCAGGTGCTTACTATAGATGCCTAGATCTTGTTGTCTCTGTCTGGTGTGGCACAAAGAGAGACCTAAGCCATTTATCTCATAATTTTCCAATTCACTAAATCAGGATGTAAATTTGTTTATTTTGTTTTTATTTAAAGAAAGATACGGTGAGTATGAATTCCAAAATTCACAAACTAAATTTTTCTTCAAGTATAACTAGGATTGAATTACGATCATTTCTTTAAGAATTAATTGATTGTTGATAAATTCTCTTTTCTTTCAAGAAAAAGAACAAAAATACAATTTCGGGAATTAGAGGTCTCAAATAAGGAATAAAATGATAATGAGACATTTAAATACCTTGATAACGCATTAAATCTTTATATAATAATTCTTCTAAACAAGAGTTAAACACATTGTACATAATTAAGTAACGGGTAAAAATTAGTGTCAATTTTGACCACGAACACAAGATTCAAGAGAGTACGTTTGAAAATAAAGTTAGAAGATCACTCAATCGTTAAGTCTCACTTATAATATTTACTATACTTAAATTGGAGGATCAGTCAATACTTTAAGTCTCACTTATAAGTTAGTCGTTAATTATAAATGTAACTGTACATTGTTCTACTTAAAAACTATACTTACGTTAAATCAATAATAAACAATTTAGTATATGTTCTAATGATATTAGTTCAACACTAATTAGATTTAAATAATAATGATTGATATGCCTCAATTTCTAACAAGCTGGGTAAGAACAATTAATTATTTTAATTATTTTGTTTTTAATTTAATTTTTTCATAATTATTTCTTTTGTAAAAATCAATTAAATTTATGATAATTATTTTATTATTGGATTAGTAACTATATTTAGCTTTAAATATTTATAAATGTGTCATGACAATATCATCGTTAATAAATTAATTAAGTATGATGATTTTATTAATAATTGTGTCAAAATTATTACCTTAAACCTTTTCTTTTCAAGAACTTATTAGAGTGAGATTTACATAATAAACGATTTGAATAGAAAAAGAAATCTACATAGCAAACATCCCCAAGTAATTTTTCAAGTAAGAAAACTCCGAGAAAATTTCACAACTAAAATTGCAACAACGAAATCCTGGATAGATCCACAAGTATGAAAATTCCAAGTAAATTCCCAAAGAAAAATTGTATTTACATTCGCAACAATAAAATTCTCAAGTAATTCCCCATGTAAGAAAATCTCCAGGAAACCCCCAAGGAATAAATCCCCAGATAATTTCGCAGACCAACAATTCAGAGGTAATTCCCCAAAGTAAGAAGATCCCCAAGTAAATTCCCTTGTAATTCTCCACAACAAAATTCGTAGGTAGCTTTACTTAGGGAATTTCCTACGAAACAACAAAGGAATTTATTATTATTTATTTACTTGCGGATTTACCTATAAAAATAATACTTGCGGATAATTTTTTCAAATAATTCCCCAGGTAATATTTTGGCGCAAAGTGACGCCAAAATTACATGAGAATTTTCTTGGAAAAATATTTTTCGCGGATAAAATATTCATCAACTTAGGAATATTAAATTTTTGCATGAAATCCATAGAAATTTCCTGCGGAAAAAATTCCCAGGTAAAATTCCTAGGTAATTCACACTTTTCTTGTAGTGAGAAGTCTACAAATAATGTGTAGAGATCTCTTAACGGTGTAAGGTATTTTGAAGAAAAATATTCGTACGGGCTTGACTCAAAGCAAATAATATCACACCATATATTTTAAGAGTATCTTTGAAATGTAAATCTCATTAATGTATCTGAATAAACGTTTACTTTTCTATATTGTAAATTATTCTTGAAAAAACAGACTAATCGGCTGTTAGGAAGGAAGGAGGGGTCATTGAGTAGCTGTATGTAAAATAAAGTGAGGAGTATTAGATTTAAATATTAGAATAGATTTACATGTGAACACTAATAAATTTTGTGCCTTGAGAGTTGGGTGAAACCTCAATGGCGTGTGGAATAGTTTATTCCACGTTTTAAATTCTTAATTCCCATCTCAAAAGCCGATTTATAGTGGAAAATATTGATAACCTCTCAACATTCCAACACAACAATTATTTGAACCTCAACTTTCTGCCCACAAGCTGCTTCAATTTCTACATTTTCACAATCCACTAATACTCAGTTCTTTGTTGCTCCAATTCGTCCAAAAAGAGAAAATTTTGTACCTTATGGCTGGAGGATCAAGAATAAGAATAAAGGTGAAGTCTCCAACATCTGAGTTCTATACTGAAGTGAGAGGAAATAGTACAGTAAAAGAATTAATGAAGATAATCATAAAGGTATGGGGAGATGAATACATGAGTCTTTATCACAAGTCTACAAAAATGAAGAGTGATCAACTTCTATCTGCTTACAATATCAAAGATGGCTCTATTGTCAAAATTAAAGTTTTTGCAGAACCTCCTGATGAGCTAGTGAGTGTTGTCAAACTACCAAAGAGAGATTGCTCAAGTAGCTTCAAATTAATAGAAAACAACAAAAAATGCACTTTATTTGGTTTTCTTTGGTTTCATAATGTTTTCTGAGGGGTATGCCTCTCCTGTTTTATGTAATTTATTGATTGTTTCAAACTGATATCCTAACAATAATTCGAAGAATGAAAGTTGCTTCATTTGATGTATGAAGAAATCTTCCATTGGTACATACTCTTAGAACTGATTCTTTGGAAAAATACTTTGCACCCTAAATTTGTCTCGATAAAATACTAACAAACTTAAACTATGTATGTGTTCTCGTGCCCTTAATCTTATTCAAGTGTATTTATTATCCCCTTGAAAGCTGACAATGCAGAAAAGCTGTCGTAACCTTCTAATGCGACCCAAAAAAAAAAAACTTAAAGATAAAGCAAAGTCCGTGAGTGCCATCTTTTAATTGGATTTTTCTCTTCTAGTTACAGCTAATTACACTTAAAGGGCCCTCATTTATTTTAGAGAAATTTTTTCATAAACTACTATCGTTTTGTAGCTATTAACTTCTTATAGCCAGTGGTGGAGATACCTACATCCAAGGGTATCAACCGACACCCCTTCTCGGCAGGAGCGGAGCCACCTTGTCCCGAGGGGTGTCAACCGACACCCCTTCGCCGAAAAATAACACTGCGTAAATAGGTATTTTTTTAAAAAAATTGAATATATAGAAGGGGTTGACACCCCTTGACACAAGACAAACTCTTAGTGCAATGGTCAAGGGGTGTCAAAATTTAGACAAGGTTGCAAGTTCCATTCCCGATAGCAGCAATATTTTTTATTTTGACGCCCCTTTGTATAATTCCTGGCTCCGCCACTACTTCTCGAAAAATTACATTGTTTAGCTTGGTAATTTTTTTAAAAAATATGTATATATACTATGAGCCTGTTTGGATGAGCTTAAAAGCTGATCAAACCAGCTTTTAAGCCCTTTTTAACTTGTGGAAGTGTTTGTCAATCAAAAAAAGAGCTTAAAAAAGTTAAAATCTGCTTTAAAAAAAGCTAAAAGCAATAAGTTGGGTAAACCCAACTTTTTCTAAATTGGCTTAAAAACCATATTGCTTTGACCGAATACATTACATTCTTATCCCTTATAGTTTTTCTTAATCCGAAATTACCCCCAAGTAGAAAACCTAAAATATGCTACCTTTTTCTTTTCTCCGTTCTGTTGAGCAGCCTTGCTTTTCCATAACTTTCCTCTCTTTCCATTTTATTCCTTTCTTTACTCTTTCATTATTATTTTCTTATTTTTGTCCTTTCCTTTCCTTTCTTTTCCGTGCTCCTTTCCCGACATAATATTTTTAGTAATAAATATCACGAGTCAAATTTGACAGGCAATTCACGCAAAAAAGATTTGAAAGCAAGAAACATCTAAATATATTTCATTTATATGTTCATTGGCATAGTAGTAAACTAGTTAAATTATTATTAAATGCCATTGGCCAAGTGGTTATTTTAGTCAAATTATTATTATATGTTATTTAAATAAATAAT
>MU673691.1:91205-125931 GCA_026770625.1 Nicotiana glauca | reverse complement strand
ATATATATATATATATATATATATATATATATATATATATATATATATATATATATATATATATATATATATATATATATATATATTAAAATTTGTTTTATCAAATCATGAAAACTTAACGAGAACGAGACATAAATTAATTTGTATAGGAATCAATTTAGCACTAAAAACTTGTAATAATAAGCTTATTTTTAGTGTTATCAGCTTTGAGGATATTTTAGTCATTTTAACAGAAAAAGTGTTTAACAACACTTGTTTACCAAACACTTTAACAATTTTTTTTAAGTTTCAGCACTTTTATCCAAACACGTAACTGCTTATTTATAAAAAAAGCTCCAGCACTTAAAAAGTGCTTTTAAGCACTTGTGCTTAAAAGCCATTTTTTAAGCCAATCCAAACGGGCTCTATATAATGACACCCCTTGACTTCTTGGTGAGTTTGTTTTTTTATATTTTGACTCCCCTTAATAAAAATCCTGGCTCTGCCACTGCCTATAACTACCATATACATAATTACTTCCTATAGCTGCTATTCAGTTTTTATAGTAGTGTATCAGTTGTATTTGCGCCGTTATATTCATGAATACAACAGCAAAAAATGCTTAAAAATCAGGGTAGTCCAGCTGTACGTAGGGGTGTGCATTCGAATCGGTTTATCGATAAATCGAATCGATTATTTGTTATCGGTTTATCGATAAATCGAATCGATTATTTGTTATCGGTTTATCGATTTATCGATTTCGATTTCGATTTCAAAAATTTCCTTATCGAGTTATCGATTTCGATTTCGATTTTGTCCTCTTCAGTTATCGTTTATCGATAAACCGATAAGATATGATGAAATGATAAATATACCCTTATTGTTTAATAGTACCCTTTCCTTCACTTAAGAGTTAAGTCCCTAACCGGCTATGCTAACCCTATTATTTCAGCGCCTCTTTCTCTTCAGAGAGACTTTCTGCTCTATTCTATCGCCACAGTCGGCGTGATTATCGCCATTTGGAAAGACATAGCCGCACGCAGCTTTCTTCGACTTTCAGGTATGTTTTCTCTCTTTTCTACTATTCTTTATTCTTCTGTTTCTATATTTTCTTTTATTTGTTCAGTTTTTGTATACAAGTATTTGAATATTTTCTTGATTACTTCTCTCTATAATTACAATTACAGCTAATTTCTCTTTTAAATTCAGTTTTTATTGAAAGTTGCTGAAAGTCTTGGGTTGTCTTGTTTTATATCTGAAAATAGTTGTGAAAAAGGGTTCCTTTATCTAGAACATCAAGAGATAATAGAGGTCTTCCTTGAATTTTTGATTGCTGTGAGTAGCTTAGGGTGATATGTTGTCATCCATGTTCTACTTGGCAAGAATTAAATGTCAACTTCTGTTAGCAATAGTTAACTGGTAGAAGTTGTTTAGTCTTAATTATTGCAAGTTGTTTACTTGCATTTTCCTAATCCTACAATTTTAGTCTGGCTTTAGCTCAAGCAAATTGTTCTTGCTTTTGATTGGTCCAATCCATTTAAGTCTTACAAAATGTGTCGGTTTCCCATCATCTGTTGGCACTTCTTGGAGTTACAGCTCAAATGAGATAGTTGCTGCAGCTATGGTAGCGGCTCATATTTCTGATCTGTTTAGACGTTCCAAGGCTTGCATGCAGGCTCTTTCGATCTTAATACAGTGTAAGTGGGATAATGAAATCCACTCTTGAGCGTCTTCACTATATAACCTCATTGATATTCATAGCAAAATTATTACATCAATTGTCGACAAGGCCGAACCATTAGAAGCACACCTAATACCTGCACATGTTCCTAATATTATGCAATATTTCCCACCCCGGAGAAATAAGGGGCTCGGATGTTACAAAAGTAGTCAGAACCATTCATCCTGTATATGACAAGAATGACCTTTTTGTCCATATTAGTTAGGCGTGTTTATAGCGATATACTTTTCGTGGAATCCCGTAAATTTTCTTATTGGTGTTATCAATAACCGAATCGATAAGCCCCAAAAATTGATAAATCGAAATTGAAAAAATCGAAACCTTATTGAAACGATAACGATAAGCATATGTACAAATCGATAATCGATAAGTAATTATCGATAAGGGTCAAAATCGAATCGATAAATTGAATGCACACCCCTAGTTGTACGCGCATGTATTCGCGTGTATTCCCACCATGTATTCACGAATACAACATCAAAAAGCGCCTAAAATTAGGGCAGTCCAGTTGTACACGCATGTATTCACGCTGCTCTATTCATGAATACAGCAGCAAAAATGCCTAAAATCAGGGCAATCCAGCTATACGCGTATGTATTCGCGCCATGTATTTACGAATACAGCAGCAAAAAATGCCTAAAATCAAGGCAGTCCAGTTGTACGCGCATGTACTCACATGTATTCGCGTTGTTGTATTCATGAATACAACAATAAAAAATACCTAAAATCAGGGGCAGTCCATGTGCATACGCATGCATTTCACATGTATTCGCACCATGTATTCATGAATACAGTAACAACAATCACCTTAAAAATAGGTATGTCCAGTTGTCTAAGATAGAGAAAAACCATGCCTTATTTCATGTCTAAGATAGCACACACTCGTCACTTCGCGTGCACAGACTACAATTAGTGTAGAAGACTCAAACCCTAAGGGGAAGTCCCCCACACAAGGTTAGGCAAGATACTTCCCTCAATCCGGCCAATTGAATACTCAATTTAGCTTTTACTTTACCAATTCTATTTTTTTGAGATCGTATACTGTCAAATTCTTGATATGAACAACCACAACATAGGCTTCAATCTTAATTACCTTCTTGAAGAACATATTAATTGTAATGACCCGGCCGGTCGTTTTAAGAATTAACACCCTGATCCCCTATTAACTGCATTCTCCGTGTTTGTTTTTGCTGTTGTGAGTTGCCGGGAGGATTTATTTGGAGTTTCGGAGAGTTTTGGGACACTTAGTCCCCTAAATGAGAGTTTAAGTTTTAGAATTTGGACCGTAGTCAGAACAATATGAAGACAACCTCAGAATGGAATTCTATTGGTTCCATTAGATTCGTTGGGTGATTTCGAGTTTAGGAGCGTGTCCGGATTGTGTTTTGGAGGTCCGTAGCTTAATTAGGCTTGAAATGCCGAAAGTTGATTTTTTTAAGTTTCCAGTTTGATAGTGAGATTTTGTTATCGGGGTCGGAATAGAATTCCGGAAGTTGGAGTAGCTCCGTAGTGTTGAATGTGACATGTGTGCAAAATTTCATGTCATTCAAACGAGGTTTGATAGAGTTTTTGATCGAAAGTGTAATTCGAGAGTTTTTTTGAAGTTCTTAGGCTTGAATCCGATGTTAGTTCGATGTTTCGATGTTGTTTTAGGTGTTTTATGGATTGGTATAAGTCTGGATAGTGCTATATGACTTGTTTGTACTTTTGGTTGAGGTCCTGGGGCACTCGGAATGATTTTGGATTGTTAACGATAGAGTTAGGAATTTGGAGTTGCAGCTGAAGTTTATGGTTGTTGTCATAACCGCATCTGCAGTTGAGAGGCTGCAGGTGCGACTCCCGCAGATGCAGAATCAAGCCGCAGAAACGACTAGATGAGAAAAGGCTAGGAGTCGTAGGTGCAGAAGTGTCCACGCACCTGCGTGACCGCATATGCGGTAAATAGGTCGCAGGTGCGGATTTGGGGAATTAATGAATTTTTGCAGGTGCAGTTGTTTCTCCGCAGAAACGGGACCACATGTGCGATCCCTTGACTGCAGAAGCGGATTTGCTGGGAAGAAAATAAGAATTTCGAGGGTTTGAAATCAAAAGAAAGAAAAATTGATTTGGAGCTCGGGAGATTTTTGAAGAGGGAATTAGTGGGTAACGATTCCTAATCTCTTTCTAGTTATATTTGTCACGACCGCAGTTCGCCCTCCGTGAACATGTCATGATGGCACCTAGTCCCTATAACTAGGTAAGCCTAACAATGCATAAATAACAACCTAACTCGCGGAATAATTAATTAAAACTGAACATATTAAAATAATAACTACATATAAGGCTGCTCGGCCTATACAACTCAAAAGAAATGCGGAAGTCTACAACTCAATCCCAAAACCCAGAAACTCATGGGAAACACAGGCTAAAAGAAATACTGTAAATGCTCTAATCTCCAGAATGTCTACATCAAAAGTATGTTAGAATCTAAACACTACAGATAGAATAAGAAAGGAGACTCTTCGGTGTGCGGAAGCTGCAGATATACCTCGAAGTCTCCGCTAGATCTCTCCGCCTCGATGATAGTACGCCTGGGTGGAGAAACCTGGATCTGCACATGAAAAACATGCGCAGAAGGGGCATGAGTACACCACAACGTCAGTAAGTGCCAAGCCTAACCTCGGTTGGGTAGTGACGAGGAAGGTTAGGGCCCTACTAAGGTAAAATATAATAATAAATTAACACTATGAAAGAAATGGCAGTAATAATGAGCACATCAGTAAAATAAGACAGGCCTACGAGGTAACAACAACTACACAAGAACAAAGTAAACACAGAATGTGTACAACTCAAAACCAGTGATAACCACAAGGATTTCCCACGATACCGTCCTGTAGTCCTTTTTTTCATCTGTCCAGTGGATCTCCCGGGATACCGTCCCGTAATCCATCACATATGTAAATCCGAAGGATCTCCCGGGATACCATCTTGTAGTCCAACCATCAATATGCAGGGGGATCTATTAGGAATCTAACCCGCAGTCCCAAAGTAAAAGTACATGGGGATCTATCTGGAATCTAACCCGCTGTCCCAAAAGTAAAAGTGCAGGGGGATCTACCGGGAATCGAACCCGTAGTCCCAAAGTAGACAAACAAGGGGGGAGCTACCGGAATCCCACATCTGTAGTCCCAATATAAGTGCACAATCACAACCAGAAGATACACGGAAATGAAGTACAAAAGACAAGCAACAGGTAGTACTGGCCTAGCATGTTTCACGTAGTACAGTCAAGGAAACTTAAGCAATTAGGCAAGTTAAATCAACTAAACATGCTTTCCTAATCTAGCACATGTTATAATTACAAGTAGAATAAAGCAAATATGAAAGGAACTCAATCTCAATATCTTAAGTAAAAACCGTATTTTCAACAATTGGCTCAAGTACGCACTCATCACCTCGCGTACAAGGCACTCAAATACCAAATAATAAATCCTAAGGGGAAAGGTCCCCCACACAAGGTTAGACAAGCCACTTACCTCGAGATGATACAGAAATTAACCAGAAACCACGCCTTTTCCACAAGTATCCGACTCCAAATGGCCCAAATCTATTCAATTCAATTACATATCGTAAATAACATTGCAAACAACTGGTTTTACTATTTAATTTAAAGCTACGTCATGAAATTAGGTAAATTGATCAAAATGCCCTTCAAGCCAACGTCTCGAAATCGAATAGTTTTTATATTTTCAGAACCCTCGTATTTTCACGAGTCTAACCATATAAAAATCTCCCAAATCGGAGGTCAAAACTCAATATTGTAGCCAATGAAGTTTCACCCAATTTTTTCCAATTTTTGATCCTCAATTCGAATTTTAATGATGGATTTAACTACATAATGATAAAATATAACTAGAAGGGATTAAAGAAACGTTACCCAATAATATCCTCTTCAAAACCCTCTCAAAATCGCCCTTCCCCAAACTCAATTTAATTTTTCTAACTTTTGAAAACTAACCCTCGAAATCTCTATCTCTGAACAGTGGTTTCCGCTTCTGCGGACAAGGGACCACATCTGCGGTCCCGCTTCTGCGGAACAAATACCGCTTCTGCGGCTATTCACTAAACTCCAGTGTGAGCACGTGATTTTTGCCCTATATATGAATTATTCCTAAAAAATTCAAACAAAATGATTTTTTTCTTTATTTTTACAATTTTTGTGAATTTTGTGTCATTTTTTGGGTAATTGTTGCATTTTATCTGTGCATCTTAGTTCGTTTAAAAAAATACAAAAATATGCATTTACATTTAGGATTTAATTTCATATTTTAGGATTAATTAAGATTTAATTTGTTTAAAAACAAAATAGGAGGAAAATAACAAAATGATACTTTTTGCATTTTTAGTTTAAACTTGTATTAGTTTGCATTTAATTAGGAAATCTAATTTTAATGCAATTTGATTGTGATGGTTATTTTAGCATTTTTATAAAATCAGAAAAATAAAAATACAAAATGAAAGAAAAATAAAATTAAAAGGAAAAACAATTAAAAAAAATAATCTTAATAAGAGACCAAAAATTGGGCTTATTTCAATATTGAACAAACACCCAGCCCAAACGGATCCCACCCCTGAACCGGACAAAATCCAGCCCAAAAATACACCCCAACCCAGCTTGCCCCTTCATTAGATGAAACGACGTTGTTTGGCGTCGTTTAATCACAACCCTTTATTTCCCTGATCCAACGGCCTAGAACCTTCCCCCATTTTACATATTACTGTCCAAAATAAATCAGTAAACCCTAAAACAAATCTCTTCTTCCTCGTATCATCTCTAGGTCCCTCCGGAGCCGCCGGAGCCGCCGGCGGCGGCGAACGCCACCACCGCCAATCCGCCCAAAAAATACACCCTAGATTCCCCTTCTCCTCCTCTACCTAAATCCACTGGCCTTTTCTTTCAAACTCTACTGGAACTCGTCGAATATCCATTCATAATTTTTCGGCCACGACGCCACCGCTTCCAAATCGCTCCAAACTCACACCAACGACTCCCCTGACTTCCCTCAACCCAAATCCATAACCACCTCCCCTCAAATCTTGCCGGAACCGCTCGAATTTCCATTTGAGCTTTCTCCGGCCAAAACCCCAAATGCCTCAAACGCATGCAATTTGACACTGGATGGTCCTTAGGCTTTCCCCTTAGAGAATCGTCGTCATTAAAGCTCAATTTCTGCCTGAGCCGGTTGAATTCAGGATATGGAAGTCAGTCGAGTGTCCAGTTAGCCGTGAGTCCTTTCCTCTTATCTTTTTGTGCTCCATACTTCTTCTTATGTGTTAAAAATTGAATAAATTTCTGATTAGATATGGTTTTGTTTAATTTCACTGACTTGAACTTATTTTAGTTTAGTTTAATTCTGATTGGTTGTGTTTTGTTCTGTTAGTTTGAGTGTTAAACGTAGCCTAGTTAGTTCAATAAATTAGTTATTAGTTGGATCAAAATTTGTTCAGTCTTGATGTAGTTTTGGATAATAACAGTGGTGATTCAATTAGGATTTCATTAGGCCGTTAACAATTGATTCGTTTCTTCTGATGCATGATATTCTCCAGTTTTGTTTCAAGTAATTGTGAAGGATTGGACTAGTTAATAGTTGAATTAAAATTGGTGTTCAATGCTTGTTTTCAATTAGGTAGTTTTAGTTGTAGTTGAATGCATCACATTTTAGTTTTGTTGATTAGATTTAGTGATTTAGTTCTTAGCTAGGGGAAATTTCAGAGGGTTGGAAGGGTAATTGGGGCAATACACTTAGAGAATCTTTTAAAAAACTAAAATGGAATTCACTAGAACATTCCAGAATGGGTTTTAAGGTAAAATATAAGAAATAGGATACTTACTTGAGTGACAAGTCAATAAATAGGGGACTAGTATGAAAATAAGGAGGGGACTAAAGTGTGAAATAAGTAATCTGAAGTTACACCTCATTATGCCTATAAAAGGGCATTCTTATGCCTTGTTTCACAAGTTTTTCAGCCTCCAAAATTCCTCCCAAAAGCTCTCTCTAATTTTCAGATCTAGATTTCAAATTCAAACATTCAAAAAATCCAAAAACAATAGAAAATCAGTAGAAAAATCAAAATGGTCACTGTTTCATTGAAAGTTTCAGTTTAATTTCAGCTTTCATAGTTCTAAGTTTGGAGTTTGAGGTTCAGAGGTCATTTGAAATAATTTCGAGTAGATTCAGGGTATTTATTAGTTGAGTTTTGATCTACTGAAGTATTCTGGTGTGTTTTCGAGTATATCTGGGTGTATTCAAGTGGTTTGTAGTTGATTCTGCTGATTCTGCTTGATTTCAAACTTATTCTGGATTGTTGAACCAAGTTGCTGGGCTGTTGATTGAATTTTTGCTTATTCCTATTGCTGATTGTTGCTGCTATATCTGCTGTGCTGTGTTTGGATTAGTTTTCCAGCGAAAATATTGCTGACTTCCTCTTCTTCTTCTGAATTTTTCATCTCAGGTACACATTCCTGAATTCATTCCCATGTAACTGTGAATTGAAGTTGGAATAGAGAAATGCATCAGATCTATATGCAAAGATGATCTTCTGTTGTTTATAGTTAATTAGATGCTTCTTAATTAAGCTGTTTTGTGGTCATTTAGTCAGCCTGTGCTAGCCATTACATGCAGAAGATTTTAGGCTGCTTAATTAAAATTGTTTTAGTTTGATTTGGACTGTAATTAAGTGATTTGGACTGTTATTTGAACCTTCAGTTTGTAGTCATACTCTCTAGTTGTGTAGTCATTATTTTGAAGTGTTTTACAAACTGTATTCATTGGGTTGTGAGCTATAATTGTATAATCCATATCAGTGTATTTGTTAATATGAGCTTTGACATATGATTTAATCAAATGTGTGCATATTTTTAGGGTCAATCAAAATTTAGTTTACCTTTGGAAATCATAATAGCATACTAATGTAATAAGTTTGTGTTTTCCATTTCAATAAACGTTGATTACGCTAATTAGTTCATTGGATTCAATAATAGATTGTAGGATTGTCTTAGGTATGAGATATGATTAAATTGAAGGTTGTTGAGTTAATTGAACTTGGAATTTCTTTCAGTTGGTACAGAAATTATGAATTTAATGGTGCAGACTCAGCCATGAGTACTAGGCTGACCCCAAAAGTTCTAAGCCTAAAAGCCCATTCGGATGTTTTGGTGTCATTGATACCTGGGCTGCTTGTGCCTCTGCTGTACCGCTCGACTTGGGCCTGTAATGAGGCCCAGGGTTGGTTGGCCATTCCTAAAGTAATTATGTTGGTAATTTATATTAGGTTGAACTTGAGAACAAATACACTAAAGACTTTCACTCCTTTAAATCATGATTTAGTCCAGGCTTTGGGCCTGCTAATTAAGACTCTTTAGAGATAATCCCTTAACAAATAATGCTTAAATAAATGAGATGAGCCTCGCTAAATAAAACTCATAAATTGCGGGGCCCTCATTCAGTGTTATATAAAAATACTTAGAATCCGAGCGTGCCGTTTAGTGAATTTTACGGCCTCTCGCAAAGATAATAATACGCTAGCCGCTTTAGGCGCGCTTTATAATAATTGTACCTTCTTAAGTACGGGTGTGCATTTCATGTGACCCAAATCCAAATCGTAAAACGTTGAAAAGGAATGTGTCGAGGATCCGGGTGCATTTCATGTGACGTGATCCAAAAACACTTTCTTAAACGATGTTCACTTTTTTAATAATTGACTAAAAGCGGTAAATCATTCTAAAATTGCACTATAGATTAACACGTATAAAAATCAAAATTTATCCAAATATAGCAGTTGAGCGACCGTGCTAGAACCATGGAACTCGGGAGTGCCTAACCCCCTCTCCCGGGTTAACAGAATTCCTTACTCGAATTTCTGGTTCGCGACTGTTAAACAGAGTCAAACCTTTTCCTCGATTCGGGATTCAAACCGGTGACTTGGGACACCATAAATCTCCCAAGTGGTGACTCTGAATCTTAAATAAAATGAATCCCGTTTCAATTGTCATTTAATTGGAAAAACTCCTTTTATTATACCTCGCGGGGTGTAGTAGCGAAAAAAGGAGGTGTGACAGCTCTGGCGACTCTGCTGGGGACGAGAACCCAGAATTTCAGTTCAGGGTTCAAGAATTCGAGCTCAGTTAAATGGTTGTATTTGGCTTTATTTGATTTTGCTACATGTTCCATGCTATATGTGCTAAATGTTTTACCGTTTTGGTATTTGTTGATTTGTACATAAACTATTGCGAATCCCTTCCTTTTTCTGAGTTTTCTACATCATGGAGAAGGGTGCACTTCGTGTAGCTTCTCTTTTGTTTAGAGTCTTTCCCAATTTAGAACGAGTTTTGGATAAGTTGCTAAGCCGGCGGAGCTTCTGTATCCCCGGTATGCTGCCTCCCCCTCGGCTCGAGTTGTCCGCTCGGGTAAGCCAGGTCTAGACCAATAAACCTAGGGTTTAAACCTAGAAGAACCAAACCTCATGCCGAATCCCTAGTAGGAATGCTTGTTTGTATCATGTGCATTTGACTTAGGGGGCTCAACACAGGGGTTGGGTCCGTCTAGGACATGTGACCTGAATTGAAATGACCATCCTGATGCATCTTACGTGCTACATGCGCATTTATTTGCTCGGCTTTGCATGTTGACCGGCTTGTATACAATGAGTGAAAAATTGTGAAAAATAAAAGTGCTAGGACTAAGTGAAGGTAATCATTTGTTTGGAAAACCAATGCTCAAATAGTACCGAAATGCTGTCGGATTTTTGAAAAAATGAAAAAAAAATATTTGAAAAAGAAATGGTTGTTCAAAATAGCTTTGATTTCGGCAAATCTGCCCGAACTACGCTGGTTTGATTCTCACCGGATGTGAGATACGTAGGCAACCCTCATCGGGTCCAACCACCCCTTTTGCAAAAATAGCCAAAAATACCAAAATTTTAATTTTTATCCAATAAGTCGGGTGACACCATTCTTGTTGGAAAATAAGCTGAATGTCCCCAAAAGGGTGCCGGAAGATTGTTTTGACAAGAGCAGCCACCCCAGGTCATTTTAAAACGGTTTGCGGGTACAGCCTTAAAATCTCCCTTTCGGAAGTGCTGAAAGGCTGTATTTGCAAAATTGAGTATGTATTTTCTTAAAATAAGTATTTTGAAGGGTAGCCACTTTTCATTTTTTTTTAAAGTCAAAATAAGTCATTACATGGCCAGTTTTCTTTCAATAGTCACAGTTGACATTGGAGCCTTCTCAGTCTTGCGCAGGCCTGCGGCGATGCCGAGTGATGCCCCATGGGCCCCAGGATGTGAAGCTTTAATGTACTCTTGATCTAGTTTGTAATCATCAAGTTTGTAGTTTATTATTTTGAGTCTGATTTTGTAGTTTCTCTTCAAGAAAAATAAATAGTCTAGTATCTCTTAGTAATATAATATGAAAATCCCAAAAAAATTATCCCTTTATTTTTGCATTCAATTTGCAAGAACTACGCTTGGTATGATTCATGAGGGGTCATGATACGTAGGCAATCTACATAGGATTCGACCATAACCAAAAGTAAAAGACAAAGGGAAAGAGAGGAAAAACCACAAAAAGGCAAAAAGAAAAGAAAATAGCGGAAAAACAAGAAAGAAAGGAAAGAAAAATCAAGAAAGGCAAGAGGGAAAAGAACAAAGGAAAAATAAAAAAGAGAAAAGAAAAAGAAGAAAAACAAAGGAAGAGAAAATTTACAGTTGAAAAGAAGGGAAAGGCCGAGATGACGCAGGCGACCGATCAAAAGCTGTTACCAATATGTTAAATGCCCTAACGCTAACGCGGTGGTTTCATTTTGTCATGTCATTCCAGAAAGGTGGTTGGTTTGTGGTTTTAAAGCGGTAATTCTTCGTTGTAACACAAGTACAAAAGGCAATGGCGAACGACAATAGAACTGAGTTGGTTGATACCGGTGCCCGACATCAGTTGGTTGAACGGGATAATGGGTTGGGTGAAGAGGTGCGGGTGTTAAGACAACACGTGGCAGATATGTACCAAGCCTGGATAGCTGGGAAGGCACCACCCCCACCACCATCGATTTTTCCAGATGATGCCCTTACCCAAGCTCCAAACACAGCGCCAAATGATCCTCCATATTCCCCAGATACACCCGCTTATCACAATTTTCCCAACTACCCTAATAACTCCATCACTTATCCTCCAGTTACATCTCCCCAAAATTACTCCCATGTTATATCCATTACCCCAAAAAATGAATACCCACTCAAAGCTCACAATACCCAATATCACCCCCCAGAGGTTGCCCACAAGGTCCTCAATTCATACAAGAAGAGCTTTCGGGATGAGCAGCTTCGTCCTAGAAATGAAAGGGTTACGGGAAGAGAAGAGCGAGATGGGGTACCCAGGAAGTTGAAAAGCGCAGAACAATCCTTCAGGGGCAAGCGAAGAGTGGAAGGCCAGGGCAGCATGCCCGCAGGGTTCAAAGTACAAAAATTTAACTTGTACGACGGGCGCGGAGATCCGGTGGCCCACCTGAGGGTCTATTGAAACAAAATGAGGATTGTTGGGGAGAAAGATGACGTGATGATGGCATATTTCAGTAAAAGCCTAACTGGAGCAGCCTTGGACTGGCATACCGGTCAAGATGTTGATAAGTGGCTTACATTGGGCAATATGGCTCAGGATTTTGTCCGATAATTTTAGTATAAATTGAGTGTTACATCAGACCGCTCCTCATTATCTAAAATGGAAAAGAGGCCGGAAGAAAGATTTAATGATTTTGGGCTCAGATGGAGGGAGCAAGCTGCTCGAGTTAGTCCTCCGATTAGCGAAGGAGAAATGGTCAAGCTTTTTCTACAGGCCCAGGGACCCACCTACTACAGTCATTTGATCCCGGCCCTGGGAAAGCCTTTCAATGTGTGTTAAAAATGGGGGAGCTAGTAGAAGAAGGAATCAAATCAGGCAAAATCATGAGTTGTGCGGAAGCCATTCAAAACGTACCAATAAGCTTGGTTGGAAGAAAGAGGAACAGAAAAGACGATCTGATAGGTCTTCTTGATCAACACGACCAGCCTCGACATCGTCCCCGTGGTTATCCTTGTGCACAGAACTTCCAAAGTCGCCCATCATATTACCCAGCTCCTCAAAATACCCAGCTACCCCCGCGAGCTTACCAAAAACACCCCAGATCAGATTTTCGGCCCAATCCAACATTTAAGGATGAGAGGTTACGGAAGAAGAAAATATTCACTCCGTTGGGAGAATCATACGCCAGTCAGTTCCAGCGGTTAAGGACACTAGACATGTTGAAGCCGATTCAGATAAAAGCACCGAACCCTCCTCCAAAAAAGTTTGATCTTTCTCAAAAGTATGCATACTGCTCAGGTGCCCTGGGGCACGACATAGAGAAATGTTGGAATCTGAAGAGTGCAATTCAGAAGCTTATTGATGCAGGCGACATCGTCGTGCAAAGTCCAGATGTAGCAAACATTGGCCAAAGTCCATCTCCCGTGAATAATGAGACGCATATGGTGGGTATGATTTATCATGAGAATGAGCCGGCAGAAGAAACCCAGATATAGTTTGATCAGAACAACTTGAGGGGGACTTGTGAAAATTCTAGCAGTCTTCGCATGAAATTCAATGGCTAAGACGCCGTGCTGGGTAATTGGGAAGACGCTCCATCTCTTGGAGTTCTGGTGGTTTATTTTGTTGTCATTTTTGTTGTCCAGGTTACTTCAGGGTTGTAATCCAGATATTGTCTTGGACTCAAACCCTTCTATCCTTTCACTTTGCCTTGTTCGTCTGGTCGTAGTAGCTTGTGTAGTGCTGTCTAGGTTTGTTCAAAGATTGTAACTAGTCTAGTTTGCTTGTTTTGTTGTTTAAACCCTTTCACCCTCAGTCTAATGCAATTCTCTGTTTCCCGCCATTTCCTGTTCATTTTATTTAATTCTCTTCTCCTTTTACAATTCTTTTCACGCTGGCTCTGGTGACATTACATGCACGTATAATTCTCGACCTGGTTTTTAAATGTCAGTTTAATAATGAAGCAATGAAACAATATTGACAATATAAGGACGTTCGAGGGAAATAAGTAAAGGCATTCTGAGATCACTTCAAGCCCAAATCAAGTGAAACTGGGGGCAGATGGAACATAAAGAAATACTATTGAAATGCATCATGTCGCGTCGGTTTGAAGCTTTTGGCAAGTTTGCAGGGGGGCATTCATGGTACCGAGATTGTTGTCCAATGGTGCTAGGCAATTGACAAATACAGAAGGCAAATATGTGAATCAATCAAGAGGTATTATGTGTGTTTTCCTTAGCTTGTTTAACTGTGTAGTTTGTACTTGGCATGTTTTGGGGATTGGAATGACGAAGGCATTTTATTCTGCTATCCAAACACTTTATCCTTTGTTACCCCTTTGAACCTCGGTTATTTTCTTGCATACCCTCTTTCGGAATCAATAATAAAACTCGTAAGCCCGAGCGGGGAAAGTAGGTGAAGAAACAAGAGAAAAACAGTGAAAAAAAGGGAAAGAAAAAAAATGAAAAGAAGAGAAAAAGAAAAAGAAAAGAAAAGAGGAAAAAGAGAAAAGAAAGAAAAAAAACAAAGAACAAGAAAAGAGAAGAAGAGAAAGAAAAGAAAAGAGAAAAGCAAGAAAAGAAAAGAAAAGAAGAGAAAGAAAAGAAAAGAGAAAAGCAAGAAAAGAAAAGAGAAAGAAAAGAATGAAAAGAAAGGAAAAGAAAGTGGAAGAAAGGAAAGATCACCACAACAAAAGTAGTCGCCTGAACTACGTTTGACTTGATCCCGAAAGGGTACGTAGGCAGCCTCTCTTTGAGGTTCAGTCACACTAAAATAAAAACCCAAAAGTCCCTGAAAAAGAAACTGGGGCAGAAGTTGTGGTTGTTGTGCGAAATCTGATTCCGAAAGTTGTAATGTTGAACCCACGTTGAATTGTTTTTGAGCCTTTGATACCCTTCTTTCTATCCCCGTCCAAAATCTTGCGTTACAGTCCAAAGAAATACCCTCTGATCAGTCTTCAAGAAATGCTTAGTCAAGCGAGCAGAGGTAAATCATATCAGGGGCAACACTCCAGTCCAAACGAAGGAAATGAAGAATGAGAGAGTCTTGTCGATGAGAACCACTACGGGTACCCCAAGGCGATGAAAGAAGAGAGAAATAAAAATGAGAGAGTCTTATTGGTGAAAAACTTTACACGCACCATAAGGCGACGGTGAGATGAGAGAAAAACAAAAAAGAGAGAGGCTTGATGGTAAAAACCCTACGGGCACCACAAGTCAACTAGGGGTGGTGAATCAGATCGGGCAAGCGAAGCATTGAAGCCCAATTTCACGGCGAAAAGGTACAACAAGAGCTGAACATCAGATTTGCTAAATAGAGTAGGCTGCAGGTGCATGTCAAGGTCGCTAGAGTCGGTATCCACATCTGATGGTTTGCTACTCTATAGGTTTCTTGTTAGGAATCGTCTCTTTCCATTATCCTTTACTCTATTTCCTCCTACCTTGTTTTACTCCCTCTTCCTAGATCAGTTGTTTAAAACAAGTGAGAAATGACTTCAAAATCTTCTACCAAGCTTTCCAATTAAACAAAATAGGATCTGGTGAACACATAAAGGCGTCAAGTCAGGAGAAAATAGTAGGCACAATGAGTTGGCCACAATCAACATGCTTCGAGATTTGTGTGAAATACAATGGCGCGGTACGTATCAATTCAGGAACAATTCAACAGATAGAGGATGTTTGGTGAACTGATCAGAGATATTTGCTGCATTAAGGGTAACAAAGAAAAGGGGGTAGCAAGGTCTCCAAGTGGGATGGTGAGTGAAGGAACAATAAACTCAAGGCCGAAGCCAGTGGTTAAGCCAAGAAAGAACATCGTATAACCGAAGTGGGGGGCAATAGACATGCCGTGGGATTCATATGAAACATAAGGGTTGGGGAGATGACAGTTCATGCAATGCGACAAATGGAGGATATCGGGCCGCCCTCAAAGTTCAAAGCCACAAACCAACCACCACATTTTAAACTCACAGGTTTTCTTTGTTTGAAACAGGAATAAAACAGTGCAAGAAAGTTGGAAGAAAAATAGAAGAAAAGAAAGAAAAGAAAAGGGAAGAAGAGGAGAGCCGACAAAAGGTAAGTTTCTCAAATCTTTGCTCTTGCCTGTCTTGTTAGTGTGCACAAAATGCTGCCATTGCTTTCACATTTTTACTCCTAGGATAAAAGGCCTAGTGTGATGGATTTTTTCTCCAAATCTAAATCTTAGTCTGACGAATCTTTCTCCTAAGACCTAGTCTGATGAATCTTCTCCTAGAGTCTAAATCTTAGTTTGGTGAATCTTTCTCCTAAGATAAGAAACCTAGTCCGATGAATTTTATCCTAGGATCAACATCTTAGTCTGATGAATCTCTCTCCTAAGATAAAAACCCTAGTCTGATGAATTCCCTCCTAGGATCAAAATCTTAGTCTGATGAATCATTCTTCTAAGATAGAAAACCTAGTCTGATGAACTTTCTCCTAGGATTCAAAATCTTAGTCTGATGAATCTTTCTCCTAAGATAGAAAACCTAGTTTGAGGAACCTTCTCCTGGGATCTAAGTCTTAGTCTGATGAATCTTTCTCCTAAGATATAAAACCTAGTTTGATGAACCTTATCCTGGGATCTAAATCTTAGTCTGATAAATCTTTCTCCTAAGATAGAAAACCTAGTCTGATGAATCTTCTCCTGGGGTCATAATCTTAGTCTGATGAATCTTTCTCCTAAGATAGAAAACCTAGTACGATTAATCTTCTCCTGGGGTCATAATCTTAGTCTGATGAATCTTTCTCCTAAGATAGAAAACCTAGTCTGGTGAACCTTCTCCTAGGATCAAAGTCTTAGTCTGATGAATCTTTCTCCTAAGATAGTAAGCCTAGTCTGATGTATTTTTCTCCAAATCAAAATCTTAGTCTGATGAACTTTCTCCTAGGATCTAAATCTTAGTCTGATGAATCTTTCTCCTGAGATAGTAAACCTAGTATGATGAATCTTCTCCTAGGATTAAAGTCTTAGTCTGATGAATCCTTCTCCTAAGATAACAGGAAACCTAGTCTGATGAATTTTCTCCTAGGATAAATATCTTAGTCAAATAGTTTCACTCACAGGGGACGTACATGCCAATCAAGTCTTTAGTTTTGCTCTCACCATCGTATCAATAGCTTAGGTAACAACTCACAAGTCTGCCCAGCCACCAAACTGGGGCAGGAAATTTTCTTTATTTGTTTATTTTGTTGCAGTCAGGAGCCCACCTGGAGAACAAGGGAATACTTTTTAGGTTTCAGCAATCAGGAGCCCACCTGGAGAACAAGGGAATACTTTTCAAGATTCAGCAGTCAGGCGCCCACCTGGAAAATAAGGGAAGTACAATTCAATTTTAGCCTTTAATTTTTAATATTTGATAACATGCTATACCCAGTTACCAAACTGGGGCAGAAAATTTTCTTTGTTCGTCTATTGCAGTCAGGAACCCACCTGGAGAGAAGGGAATACTTTTTCAAGCATTGCAAGCAGGCGCCCACCTGGAGAACAAGGGAACACATTTCAAGTTTCAGCAGTCGGGCGCCCACCTGTGAAACAAGGGAAGTACAATTCAAATTTTAGCTTTCAATTTTTTATATTTGATAACATGTTATACCCAGCCACCAAACTGGGGCAGAAAGTTTTCTTTGGTTGTCTATTTTTTTGCAGTCAGGAGCCCACATAGAGAACAAGGGAATACTTTTCAAGTTTCAGCAATCAGGAGCCCACCTGGAGAACAAGGGAATAAATTTCAAAATTCAGCAATCAAGCGCCCACCTGGAGAACAAGGGAAGTATAATGCAAATTTTATGTTTTAAGTTTTAATATTTGGTAACATGACGCGCCCAGTCATCAAACTGGGGCAGAGAAATTTTTTTATTTGTCTATTTTGTTGCAATCAAGAGCCCACCTGGAGAACAAGGGAATACTTTTCAGCAATCAGGAGCCCACCCGGAGAACAAGGGAATACTCTTCAGTAATCAGGAGCCCACCTGGAGAACAAGGGAATGCTTTTCAAGTTCAGCAGTCAGGCGCCCACCTGGAGAACAAGGGAAGTACAATTCAAAGTTTAGCTTTTAATTTTAATATTTGATAACATGATATGCCCAGTCATCAAATTGGAGCAGGAAATTTTCTTTATTTGTCTATTTTGTTGTAGTCAGGAGCCCACTTGGAGAATAAGGGAATACTTTTCAAGCATCATGGTCAGGAGCCCACCTGGAGAAAAGGGAATACTTTTCAAGCATCGCAGTCAGGAGCCCACCTGGAGAACAAGGGAATAATTTTCAAGCGTCAGCAGTACGGAGCTCGCCTGAAGAATAGAGGCACATATTTCAAACTTCAGCCGTCAAGCATCACTCGGAAAAATACAAGATACAAGTTCAAGGCAACACAAGAGCAAGTTTGAGGACATAGATAGGATCTTTTGTAACTCATAGATCATAGCTTAGGCTAGCTTCTTTTGTTTTACCATGGTGTAATAAGGAGGTCAGCAGCAGTAGCAGCAGCAACAGCAGTGAAATCACAGCTCCTGGTAGCCCCAGCTACCAGACACTCCCGAACTACACTGACCTAATTCCTGTTTAGCCCAGGATATGTAGGCAACCTCTAAAGCAGGGTGCGGTCAAATCTTTCAAAATGCTTCACACGGAATATTCAAACAGGCAAAAATCGCTTGTATTTGCTCACTTATCTTTGCCCGAAAACTTTTCATATTTTCGAGCAAAGAGGGGCAGCTGTGAGCACGTGAGTTTTGCCCTATATATGAATTATTCCCAAAAAATTCAAACAAAATGATTTTTTCTTTATTTTTACAATTTTTGTGAATTTTGTGTCATTTTTTGGGTAATTGTTGCATTTTATCTGTGCATCCAAGTTCATATAAAAAATACAAAAATATGCATTAGCATTTAGGATTTAATTTCATATTTTAGGATTAAGTAAGAGTTAATTTGTTTAAAAACAAAATAGGAGGAAAATAACAAAATGATACTTTTTGCATTTTTAGTTTAAATTTGTATTAGTTTGCATTTAATTAGGAATTAATTAGGAAATCTAATTTTAATGCAATTTGATTGTGATGGTTGTTTTAGCATTTTTATAAAATCAGAAAAATAAAAATACAAAAATACAAAATGAAAGAAAAACAAAATTAAAAGGAAAAGCAATTAAAAATGATCTTAATAAGAGACCAAAAATTAGGCTCATTTCAATATTGAACAACCCCCAGCCCAAACGGATCCCACCCCTGAACCGGACCAAATCCAGCCCAAAAATACACCCCAATCTGGCCTGCCCCTTCATTAGACGAAATGACGTCGTTTGGTGTCGTTTAATCACAACCCTTTATTTCTCTGGTCCACCAGCCTAGAACCTGCCCTCATTTTACATATTACTGTCCAAAATAAATCAGTAAACCCTAAAACAAATCTCTTCTTTCTCGTATCATCTATAGGTCCCGCCGGAGCCGCCGCCGGAGGCGAACGCCACTACCGCCAATCCGCCCAAAAAATACACCCTAGATTCCCCTTCTCCTCCTCTACCTAAATCCACTGGCCTTTTCTTTCAAACTCTACTAGAACTCGTCGAATATCCATTCAAAATTTTTCGTCCACGACGCCACTGCTTCCAAACCGCTCCAAACTCACACCAACGACTCCCCTGACTTCCCTCAACCCAAATCCATAACCACCTCCCCTCAAATCTTGCCGGAACCGCTCGAATTTCCATTTTAGCTTTCTCCGGCCAAAACCTCAAATGCCTCAAACGCATGCAATTTGACACTGGATGGTCCTTAGGTTTTCCCCTTAGAGAATCGCCGTCATTAAAGCTCAATTTTTGTCTGAGCCGGTTGAATTCAGAATATGGAAGTCAGTCGAGTGTCCAGTTAGCCGTGAGTCCTTTCCCCTTATCTTTTTATACTCCATACTTCTTCTTCTGTGTTAAAAATTGAATAAATTTCTGATTAGTTATGGTTTTGTTTAATTTCACTGACTTGAACTTGTTTTAGTTTAGTTTAGTTCTGATTGGTTGTGTTTTGTTCTGTTAGTTTGAATGTTAAACGTAGCCTAGTTAGTTCAATAAATTAGTTATTAGTTGGATCGAAATTTGTTCAGTCTTGATGTAGTTTTGGATAATAACAGTGGTGATTCAATTAGGATTTCATTAGGCCGTTAACAATTGATTCATTTCTTCTGATGCATGATATTCTTCAGTTTTGTTTCAAGTAATTGTGAAGGATTGGACTAGTTAATAGTTGAATTAAAATTGGTGTTCAATGCTTGTTTTCAATTAGGTAGTTTTAGTTGTAGTTGAATGCATCACATTTTAGTTTTGTTGATTAGTTTTAATGATTTAGTTCTTAGCTAGGGGTAATTTCATAGGGTCGAAAGGGTAATTGCGGCAATACACTTAGAGAATCTTTTAAAAAACTAAAATGGAATTCACTAGAACATTCTAGAATGGGTTTTAAGGTAAAATACAAGAAATAGGATACTTACTTGAGTGACAAGTCAATAAATATGGGACTAGTATGAAAATAAGGAGGGGACTAAAGTGTAAAATAAGTAATCTGAAGTTACACCTCATTGTGCCTATAAAAGGGCATTCTCATGCCTTATTTCACATGTTTTTCAGCCTCCAAAATTTCCCCCAAAAGCTCTCTCTAATTTTTAGATCTAGATTTGAAATTCAAACATTCAAAAAATCCAAAAACAATAGAAAACCAGTATAAAAAACCAAAAATGGTCACTGTTTCATTGAAAGTTTCAGTTTAATTTCAGCTTTCATAGTTCTAAGTTTGGTGTTTGAGGTTCAAAGGTCATTTGGAATAATTTCGAGTAGATTCAGGGTGTTTTTTAGTTGAGTTTTGATCTACTGAAGTATTCTGGTGTGTTTTCGAGTATATCTGGGTGTATTCAAGTGGTTTGTAGTTGATTCTTCTAATTCTGCTTGATTTCAAACTTATTCTGGATTGTTGAATCACGTTGCTGGGCTGTTGATCGAATTTTTGCTTATTCCTATTGCTGATTGTTGCTGCTATATCTGCTGTGCTGTGTTTGGAATAGTTTTCCAGCGAAAATATTGCTGACTTCCTCTTCTTCTTCTGAATTTTTCATCTCAGGTACAAATTCCTGAATTCATTCCCATGTAACTGTGAATTGAAGTTAGAATAGAGAAATGCATCAGATCTATATGCAAAGATGATCTTCTGTTGTTTATAGTTAATTAGCTGCTTCTTAATTAAGTTGTTTTGTGGTCATTTAGTCAACATGTGCTAGGCATTACGTGCAGAAGATATTAGGCTGCTTAATTAAAACTGTTTTAGTTTGGTTTGGACGGTAATTAAGTGATTTGGACTGTTATTTGAACCTTCAGTTTGTAGCCATACTCTCTAGTTGTGTAGTCATTATTTTGAAGTGTTTTACAAACTGTATTCATTGGGCTATGAGCTATAATTGTATAATCTACATCAGTGTATTTGTTAATCTGAGCTTTGACTTATGATTTAATCAAATGTGGGCATATTTTTAGGGTCAATCAAAATTTAGTTTGCCTTTGGAAATCAAAACAACATACTAATGTAATAAGTTTGTGTTTCCCATTTCAATAAACGTTGATTATGCTGATTAGTTCATTGGATTCGATAATAGATTGTAGGATTGTCTTAGGTATGACAACAACAACAACCCAATATAATCTCACATAGTGGGGTCTAGGGAGGGTAGTGTGTACGCAGACCTTACCCCTACCCTGGGGTAGAGAGGCTGTTTCCAAATAGACCCCCGACATCCTTCCCTCCAAGAACTTCCCACCTTGCTCTTGGGGAGACTCGAACTCACAACCTCTCGGTTGGAAGTGGGGGTTGCTTACCATCAGAGCAACCCCTCTTGTCTGATTGTCTTAGGTATGAGATATGATTAAATTGAAGGTTGTTGAGTTAATTGAACTTGGAATTTCTTTCAGTTGGTACACAAATTATGAATTTAATGGTGCAGACTCAGCCATGAGTACTAGGCGGACCCCAAAAGTTCTAAGACTAAAAGCCCATTCGGATGTTTTGGTGTCATTGATACCTGGGCTGCTTGTGCCTCTACTGTACCGCTCGACTTGGGCCTGTAATGAGGCCCAGGGTTGGTTGGCCATTCCTAAAGTAATTATGTTGGTAATTTATATTAGGTTGAACTTGAGAACAAATACACTAAAGACTTTCACTCCTTTAAATCATGATTTAGTCCAGGCTTTGGGCCTGCTAATTAAGACTCTTTAGAGATAATCCCTTAACAAATAATGCTTAAATAAATGAGATGAGCCTCGCTAAATAAAACTCATAAATTGCGGGGCCCTCATTTAGTGCTATATAAAAATACTTAGAATCCGAGCATGCCGTTTAGTGAATTTCACGGCCTCTCGCAAAGATAATAATACGCTAGCCGTTTTAGGCGCGCTTTTTAATAATTGTACCTTCTTAAGTACGGGTGTGCATTTCATGTGACCCAAATCCAAATCCTAAAACGTTGAATAGGAATGTGTCGAGGATCCGGGTGCATTTCATGTGACGTGATCCAAAAACACGTTCTTAAACGACGTTCACTTTCTTAATAATTGACTAAAAGCGGTAAATCATTCTAAAATTGCACTATAGATTAACACGTATAAAAATAAAAATTTAGCCAAATATAACAGTTGAGCGACCATGCTAGAACCACGGAACTCAGGAATGCCTAACCCCTTCTCCCGGGTTAACAGAATTCCTTACTCGAATTTTTGGTTCGCGACTGTTAAACAGAGTTAAACCTTTTCCTCGATTCGGGATTCAAACCGGTGACTTGGGACACCATAAATCTCCCAAGTGGCGACTATGAATGTTAAATAAAACGAATCCCATTTTGATTGTCCTTTAATTGAAAAAACTCCTTTTATTATACCTCGCGGGGTGTAGTAGCGGAAAAATGAGGTGTGACATCCAGGGTTACGCTCTTGCGGTCTAAAACCGCACCTGCGGTTTCCGCTTCTGCGAAATACTTACCGCTTCTGCGGTTTCTCACAAATGACCCAGGGCCGCATCTGCGATAGAGGTCTCGCAGGTGCGTAACCGCATCTGCGGTTAATCTTTCGCACCTGCGGAAAAGCTGAGGAAGCCAAAATTCCGCTCCTGCAATGGAATGGCCGCTTCTATGGTTCCCAAGCCACAGAAGCAAAAATACCAGGAGAGAAGAATCAGCTACTGCAACACTTCAAAATTTTCTCCGTTAACCAACCAAAATCATCCCAAGGCCCCCCGAGACTTCAACCAAAAGCACTAATAACACCAAATTCCCTATTCAAACTTGTACCAATCATCAAACCACCTCAAACAACGCTGGAAACTCGAATTAAACAAGGATTTGAGCCTAAGAACTTCAATTTTCATCAAAACACGCTTTCGATCAAAAACCTAACCAAAACACGTTCGAATGACCTAAAATTTTTCATAGACATCTCAAATGACATGACGGAGCTATTACAACTTCTGAAATTCCAATCCGACCCTCGGATCAAAAACTCACTATCAGACCGGAAACTTCAAAAATTCAAACTACGGCATTCCAAGCCTAAATGAGCTACGGACTTCAAAAATACATTCCAAACACGATCGCAACCCCGAAATCACCTAACAGGGCTAACAGAACCATCGGATTTCCATTCCGAGGTCGTCTTCACACTGTTCCGACTATGGACCACTTTTTAACACTTAAACTCTCATTTAGGGACTAAGTGTCCCAAAACTCACTGAAACTTGAACGTCCCGTCAAACCAAATTAGCAGAAATGAACTTAGGGGAAGTAGTTAATAGGGGATCGGGGCATTAATTCTTAAGATGACCGGCCGAGTCGTCACATCCTCCTGCACTTAAACATTCGTTCGTCCTCGAACGAGCATAGAGAACATACCTGAAGTAGTAAAAAGATGAGGGTAACTGCTGCGCATATCCTGCTCGGTCTCCCAAGTCGCCTCCTCGGTCGGCTGACCCCGCCACTGAACCTTCATTGAAGCTATGTTCTTTGACCTCAACTTTCTGATCTACCTATCCAATATAGCCACTGGCTCCTCAACATAAGATAGATCCTTGTCCAACTGGACTGAACTGAAATCTAACACGTGCGACGGGTCACCGTGATACTCCGTAGCATCAAAACATGAAATACCGGATAACCTCCGGCCAAATTGGGAGGTAAGGCAAGCTCATAGGCAACCTCCCCAACTCAACTCAAGATCTCAAAAGGGCCAATAAACCTCGGACTCAACTTTCCTTTCTTCCCAAACCTCATGACGCCTTTCATAGGCGAAACCCGAAGAAGAACCCGCTCACAACCCATATATGAAACATCACGAACCTTCCTGTCTGCGTAACTCTTCTGTCTGGACTGGGCTGTTCGGATTCTGTCCTGAATCATCTTAACCTTCTCCAACGCACCCTGAACGAACTCTGTGCCCAATAGCCTGGCCTCGCCCGGCTCAAACTAACTCGTCGGAGATCTACACCACCTACCATATAAAGCCTAATACGGTGGTATCTGAATACTGGACTGATAAATGTTTTTGTAAGCAAACTCCGCCAATGGTAAGAAATGATCCCAAGACCCTCCAAACTCAATCACACACGCAAAGAGCATATTTTTAAGAATCTAAATAGTGCGCTTGGACAGTTCGTCCGTCTGGGGGTGAAATGTTGTGCTCAACTCTACCCGAGTGCCTAACTCCTGCTGCACGGCTCTCCAGAACCGTGATGTAAACTGAGTACCTCTGTCCGAAATGATAGAAACTAAAATACCATGCAGACGGACGATCTCCCGGATATAAATCTCTGCCAACCACTCCGATGAATAAGTGGTACATACAGGAATGAAATGAGCGGACTTGCTGAGCTGATCCACAATAACCCAAATGGAATCAAACTTCTTCAAGGTCCGTGGGAGTCCAGATACAAAGTCCATGGTGATGCGCTCCCATTTCCACTCTGAAATCTCTATCTGCTGAAGCAACCCACCCGGGCGCTGGTGCTCATACTTCACCTGCTGGCAGTTGAGGCATCTAGACACATAACCAACTATATCTTTCTTCATCCACCTCTACCAATAGTGCTGCCTCAAGTCCTGATACATCTTCGCGGTACCTGGATGGATGGAATACCGCGAACTATGGGCCTCTGCTAGACTCAACTCTCGAAGGCCATCAGTATTGGGCACACAAATCCGGCCCTGCATCCTCAATGCCCTGTCATCTCCAATGGTCACATCCCTGGTATCTCCATGCTGAACCTTGTCCTTAAGGACAAGTAAATGAGGGTCATCATACTACCGCTCCCGGATACGAAAAAATAGGGAAAAACGGGAAACCACACAGGCTAGAACCCGACTGGGCTCCGTAAGATCCAATCTCACAAACTGGCTGGCTAAGGCCTGAACATCCATCGCAATAGGCCTCTTTGAAGCTGGTAAATATGCCAGACTACCCAAACTCTCCGCCTGGCAACTCAAGACATCCACCACCACATTGGCCTTTCCAGGGTGATACAGAATAGTAATGTCATAATCCTTCAGCAACTCTAACCACCTCCTCTGATGCATATTTAGATCTTTTTGCTTGAGTAAGTGCTGCAAGCTCCGGTGGTCAGTATAGATCTCACAAGGCACACCGTACAAATAATTACGCCAGATCTTCAAGGCATGAATAATAGCAGCTAGCTCAAGGTCGTGGACAGGGTAATTCTTTTCATGTATCTTCAACTGCCTGGATGCGTAGGCAATCACCCTACCGTCCGGCATCAACACCGCTCCAAGGCCAACTCTCGAGGCATCACAATAGATAGTATAAGACCCCAAACCGGTAGGCAACATCAAGATTGGGGTTGTAGTCAAAGCTGTCTTGAGCTTCTAAAAGCTCGCCTCGCACTCCTCTGTCCACTGAAATGGGGTACCCTTCTGGGTCAATCAAGTCATAGGGGCTGCAACCGATGAAAATCCCTCCACAAAGCGACGGTAGTAACCCGCCAAACTAAGGAAACTATGAATCTCTGTAGCTGAGGATGGCCTAGGCCAACTCTGTACGGCTTTTATCTTCCTCGGATCTACCCGAATACCCTCACTCAAAATCACGTGGCCTAAGAATGCCACAGAACTCAGCCAAAACTCACATTTTTAGAACTTTGCATATAACTTCTTCTCCCTCAAGCTCTGAAGCACGGTCCTCAGGGCTGCTCATGATCTTCCCGACTCCGGGAATACACCAGAATATTATCAATAAAAACAATAACGAACGAGTCAAGATATGGTCTGAACACACTGTGCATCAAATGCATGAAAGTTGCTGGGGCATTGGTCAGCCCAAATGACATAACAAGGAACTCGTAATGACCATACCGAGTCTTGAAGGCAGTCTTCGGGATATCCGGCTCCCGAATCTTCAACTGATGGTAACCTGAGCACAAGTCAATCTTAGAAAACACCTGTGCGCCCTGAAGCTAGTCAACCAGATCATCAATACGAAGCAAAGGATAACGGTTCTTCACTGTAACCTTGTTCAGCTGGCGATAATCAATACACATACGCATAGAACCATCCTTCTTATTCACAAACAAAATAGGAGCACCCCACGGTGAAACACTAGGTCGAATAAAACCCTTAGCAAGCAAATCCTGTAATTGATCCTTCAACTGCTTCAACTCATGAGCAGCCATACGATATGGAGGAATGGAAATGGGCTGAGTGCCCGACAACAGATCAATGCCAAAATCAATGTCTCTATCGGGCGGCATGCCCGGAAGATCAGCTGGGAACACATCGGGATAATCCCGTACCACTGGAACTTAATCAACAGAAGGGGTATCAATACTGACATCTCTCACATAAGCTAAATACGCGGCACACCCCTTCCCAACCATATGTTGAGCTTTAAGGAAAGAGATAACTCTATTGGGAGTGTGATCTAAATACGTGGCATAGCCAGCGTCACGGTCTTGGCGTGACAATCAAGAATAGAAAAATGGGGCGACAACCAGTCCATGCCCAAAATAATATCAAAATCAACCATACCGAGTAACAATAAATCCGCTCTGGTCTCAAAACCACGAATAGTAACCAAACATGACCGATAAATGTGGTCCATAACAAGAGAATCTCCCACAATAGTAGAAATAAAAAGGGGGCACTCAAAGAATCCCGAGGCACGCCCAAATGCGGAGCAAAGTAAGAAGACACATAAGTATAAATAGAGCCCGGATCAAATAGAACCGATGCCTCTGTGTGACAAACCAGTATAATACCTGTAATGATGGAATTAGAGGCAACAACCTCAGTACTAGCAGGAATAGCATAATATCTGGCTCGCCCCTCTCTCGAGGGCAACCTCCGCCCCTAGTAGGCTGGGCAGGTGGAGTAGCAGCTGGAGCTGTAATCATGGCCTGAGAACTCTGAGGAGCACGCTGAGGCTGAGTAGTCTATGAAAATGCACCCCTACCAAGTCTGGGCAGTCCCTAACCATGTGGCGTGTATCACCACACTCAAAACAAGCTCTGGGAGAACGCGGTGGCTGTGAATGACTAGGTCCAGGTCTGCTGGACTGACCCCTGGAAGTACCCCGCGCAGGAGGCGCGCTAGAAACTGGAGGCGCATAGTAAGGCTCTTGAGGTGTAGGCGGAGCTGGAGCACTGCCGGCTGCTGGAAGAGCTGAATGAACAGGGCGACCCGCATAACCTCTACCATAACGACCTGGTGATGGGGTACAGGCACCAGAGTAGTGACTCGACTCTTGAGACCTCTTGGCCTCCCTCTCCCCTCGCTCCTTGGCGAGCATACCCTCAATCCTCCTAGAAATTCTCACTACATGCTGATAAGGAATGTCCGTCTCCAACTCTCGAGCCATGCTAGATCTGATGGGTGGGATAAACCCCTCAATGAACCTGCGAACTCTCTCCCGAACTGTAGCAACCAAAGTCGGTGCATGCCTGGCCAACCTAGTATAACAGATAGCATACTCCGAAACGGTCATAGCACCCTGGCGCAAATGCTCAAACTCTGCGCGCCATGCGTCCCTGAGACTCTGGGGAACAAACTCTCTCATAAACATATCTGAGAACTGGGTCCAAGTCAGTGAAGCAACCTCCACCGATCAGCGAGACTCTAATAAACCAGCATGTGTTTCATGACTCCTATGAACCTAGAGCTCTGATACCAACTTGTCACAACCCCAGTTCGCCCTCCGTGAACATGTCGTGATAGCACCTAGTCCCTATAACTAGGTAAGCCTAACAATGCAGAAATAACAACCTAACTCGCAGAATAATTAATTAAAACTGAACATATTAAAATAATAACTGCATATAAGGCCGTTCGGCCTATACAACTCAAAAGAAATGCGAAAGTCTACAACTCAATCCAAAAACCAGAAACTCACGGGAAACACAGGCTAAAAGAAATACTGTAAATGCTCTAATCTCCAGAATGTCTACATCAAAAGTATGTTAGAATCTAAACACTACATATAGAATAAGGAAGGAGACTCTTCGGTGTGCGGACGTTGCAGATATACCTCGAAGTCTCCGCTAGATCTCTCCGCCTCGATGATAGTACGCCTGGGTGGAGAAACATGGATCTGCACATGATAAACATGTGCAGAAGGGGCATGAGTACACCACAGCGGTACTCAGTAAGTGCCAAGCCTGACCTCAGTTGGGTAGTGACGAGGAAAGTCAAGGCCCTACTGAGGTAAAATATAATAATAAATTAACAGTATGAAAGAAATGACAGTAATAATGAGAACGATAGTAAATTAAGACAGGCCTACGAGGTAACAACAACTACACAAGAACAAAGTAAACACGGAATGTGTACAGCTCAAAACAGTGATAACCACGAGGATCTCCCAGGATACCGTCATGTAGTCCTTCTTCTCTCATCTTTCCAGTGGATCTCCCGGGATATCATCCCGTAGTCCATCACATATGTAAATCAGAAGGATATCCCGGGATACCGTCCCACAGTCCAACCATTAATATGCAGGGGATCTATTAGGAATCTAACCCGCAGTCCCAAAGTAAAAGTACAAGGGGATCCATCGGGAATCTAACCCGCAGTCCCAAAGTAAAAGTGCAGGGGGATCTACCAAAAATCGAACCTGTAGTCCCAAAGTAGACAAACAAGGGGGGAGCTACCGGAATCCCACATCTGTAGTCCCAATATAAATGTGCAATCACAACCAGAAGATACAAAGAAATGAAGTACATAAGACAAGCAACATGTAGTACTGGCCTATTATGCTTCACGTAGTATAGTCAAGGCAACTTAAGCAATTAGGCAAGTTAAATCAACTAAACATGCTTTCCTAATCTAGCACAAGTTATAATTGCAAGTAGAATAAAGCAAATATGAAAGGAATTCAATCTCAATATCTTAAGTAAAAATCGGATTTTCAACAATTGGCTCAAGTACGCGCTCGTCACCTCGCGTACAAGGCACTCAAATACCAAATAACAAATCCTAAGGGGAAAAGTCTCCCACACAAGGTTAGACAAGCCACTTACCTCGAGCCGGTACAGAAATTAACCTGAAACCACGCCTTTGCCACGAGTATCCAACTCCAAATGGCCCAAATCTATTCAATTCAATTACATATCGTAAATAACATTGCAAACAACTGGTTTCACTATTTACTTCAAAGCTACGACATGAAATTAGGTAAAATGACCAAAATGCCCTTCCGGACAACGTCTCGAAATTGAATAATTTTTATATTTTCATAACCCTCGTACTCTCACAAGTCTAACCATATAAAAATCTCCAAAATCGGAGGTCAAACACCCACTCAAAACTCAATAGTTTAGCCTATGAAGTTTCACCCAATTTTTTCCAAATTTCGATCCTCAATTCGAATTTTAATGATGGATTTAACTACATAATGATGAAATATAACTAGAAAGGATTAAATATACATTACTCAATAATCTTCTCTTCAAAATCATCTCAAAATCGCCCTTCCCCGAGCTCAATTTAATTTTTCTAACTTTTGAAGACTAACCCTCGACATCTCTATATCTTAACAGTGGTTTCCGCTTCTGCGGACAGGGACCACATCTGCGGCCACGCTTCGCGGAATAAATGCCACTTCTGCGGCTATTCGCTAAACTCCAGGGTTTTGCTTCTACGGCCTTAAACCGTACCTGTGGTTGCCGCTTCTGCAAAATACTTACCGCTTCTGCGGTTTCTCACAAATGACCCAGGGCCGTATCTGCGATAGAGGACTCGCAGGTGCGTAACCGCATCTGCGATTAATCTTCCGCACTTGCGGAAAAGCTGAGGGAGCCCAAATTCCGCTCCTGTGATGGAATGGCCGCTTATGCGGCTCCGCTTTTGCGGTTCCCAAGCCGCTGAAGCGAAAATACCAGAAGAGAAGAATCTGCTGCTACAACACTTCAAAATTTTCTCCGTTAACCATCGAAAATCATCCCGATGCCCCCGGACTTCAACCAAAAGCACCAAATACCCTATTCAAACTTGTGCCAATCTTCAAACCACCTAAAACAACACAGGAAACGCGAATTAAACAAGGATTTGAGCCTAAGAACTTCGATTTTCATCAAAACACGCTTTCGATAAAAGACCTAACCAAAACACGTTCGAATGACCTGAAATTTTGCACACACATCCCAAATGATATGACGGAGCTACTACAACTTCCGGAATTCCAATCCTACCATCGGATCAAAAATTCACTATCGGACCGGAAACTTTAAAAATTCAAACTTCGGCATTTCAAGCCTAAATGAGCTACGGACTTCCAAAATACATTCCGAACAGGCTGCCAACCCCGAAATCACCTAACCTAGCTAACGGAGCTAACGGAACCATCAGATTTTCATTCTGAGGTCATCTTCATATTGTTCTGACTACGGACCACTTTTCAACACTTAAGCTCTCATTTAGGGACTAAGTATCCTAAAACTCACTGAAACCCAACATCGAACGTCCCGGCAAACCAAATTAGCAGAAATGAACTTAGGGGGAGTAGTTAATAGGGTATCGGGGCGTTAATTCTTAAGACGACCGACCGGGTCATCACTGTATTCCTATAATCTAATCTTAGTTTTGTCATTTAATTTCGGATTTGAGATGAAAATTAGGGAAAAAATTTGAGAAAGTTCTTAGACCTAAATTTCGAGTTTTGATTGGGAATTTGAAATTGAATTTGGATAATTTTGGTATGGTTAGACTCGTGAGAGTATGAGAATTCTAAAAATATAAATCTTACCCGATTTCGAGTCGTGGGACCGGAGGGCATTTTGGTCACTTTACCTAATTTTGCGTATTAGCTTAGAATTCATTTGTAAAATTAGTTACTTGAAGTGTTATTTACATTATGCAATTGAATTGAATAGATTTGGTCCGTTTGGAGTCGAGTACTAGTGGCAAGAGCGTAATTTCGGGTTAATTTTGAGCCGGTTCGAGGTAAGTTTCTTGCCTAATCTTGTGGGGGATCTCCCCTTAGGATTTGGTATTGTTGACAATTAAAATGCCTTCTACTGAGGTGACGAGTGCGTACTTGTGCTAATAGTTGAAAATTCGGTCTTCATTAAGTAACTAGAATTGTGTTTTTTTTCCTGTTTATACTACTTGCAATTTAAGCTTGTTGTTAGCTTAGGGAAGCATGTCTAATTGACTTAATTAATTATTTGCTCAACTACCTTATTGGAATTATGTGCAGCATGCTAGGTTAGAAATACATGTTTTGTTTTGGTGTGAAATTTGATTGAATTGAGTATTTTTGGTGTTGGTGCTGATTTACTTTGGGACTACTGGACGGTATCCCGGGAGATCCCCCTGTATGTTTACTTTGGGACTACAAATTTGTAATCCGGGAGATCCCCCTGCACTTTTACATTGGAACTACGAGACTGCACCCGGTAGATTTTTCCAGTACAGAGTATTTACATTTAGGACTACCGATCGGGATTCCAATAGATCTCCCCGCACTATGAGTTCGACTACGAAATGATATCCCGGGAGATCCACTGGATAATTATATTTAGGACTACAGGACGGTATCCTGGGAGATTTCCGGTTGTTATCTTTGTGTGAGTTGTATTCCCTTTCCGTGATTATTTTGTCTCTGTTATAGCTATTGTTGTAGTTCTTTCTATCCTGCGTTACTTCTTACTGTTGCACTTAACTATACTGTCTTATTCTATACTGCTATACTTTGTATTTCATTTAACCTCAGTAGGGCCCTGACCATTCTCGTCATTACCCGACCAAGATTAGACTTGGCACTTACTGAATACCGGTGTGGTGTATTCATGCCCTTTCTGCGCATGTTTTCATGTGCAGATCCAGGTACTCTCACTCAGTCTTATCACCCTTGAGGCTAGATGCTTTTGTAGAGACTTCGAGGTATATTTGTCGCGTCCGCAAACCGAGGAGTCCCTTTCTATTCTCCGTATTAGTTTAGCCCTTCTGCATTTTCCTTATTGATAGACATTTCTGCAGTTAGAGATTTTTTTTTAAGTATCTCTTAGCTTGTGATTCATGGGATTCCGAGTTTTGGGAATTGTTCAGTTTTTTTTGAGATCATGTATTGGTATATGCCGAGCGGCATCTTAAATACTTCTACATTTGTTTATCTTCAGTTTTTATTAGTTTTCCACATTTTGTTCCTTTTTTCGAAATTGTTAGGCTTACCTAGTAGAGTAGAGACTAGGTGCTACCAGGACAGTTCACGGAGGGCGAACTTGGGTCGTGACCTAAATATACTAGCCTCAAGATACGCGCGTTGGACATGTACCTAAATTGAGTATTTAATATTAAAATTGACATAAATATTATACTAAATAATATATTTGAATTAAAACAAAATTTTAAAAAAAATATAAGTTCCTAAAAATAAAAAAATGTTAATTACTTGAAAATATATAAGCTACACATTCTTAGAAACCTTTTTGTCTAATACTGAAAAATGATATTTATCTCATTAATTCGTTTAAACAACTGTGATGTCACATCCCAACCTACCCCCTAGACGTGACTGACACTTAGCTAATACCATCCGTCAGACGAACCATATTTTTTTAGCTTATCCGTTAATTTGCAGTATTTGATTAATCAAATGAGTATCCAAATAATCTGACAATTAATGACGAACAATTAATATCTTAAAATATTATACTGAAACTCTAGCCCATATCCCACACTAGACCATGGAGCATCTAAGGAAATTATAAAAGACATTATATGAATAAATAATAAAGACTCTTTTGGCAGCCTCCACGAACAATGCGGCGGTCACCTCAATAACTGAATCAACTCTAGCGAACTCGTCAGCTATTAGCTCTGTTTTCACCAATATTATCTGCATGGACATGCAGGTAAGGAGTGAGTTATACATAAATATAACTCAGTAAGATCCTCGACCCGCCACTCTGAATACCTCTGGAACAAGTGTTAGAAAATATAAACACACAAAGAGCACAAAAATAATACGCACGGAAATCTTGCACCATATAATTACTTTATAAGGTCCAAACAATTATACAACGTCATACTAAATATATCTCAACACAATCTACACTAAGGACTTTTCATTAACGGCAATGTAGAAAATTAATCAAACACCCCAACGAGTCCACGACAGGATATACAATGCCCCAAATCTACCACGACGACATACACAATGCCTCAAATATATAACGGAGCATACACAATGCCCCAAATTTATCACGGCGGCATACACAATGCCCCAAATCTATCACGGCGGCATACAGAATGCCCCAAATATATAGTGGCGCAATACACAATTCCCCAAATCTATCACGGCGGCATACACAATGCCTCAAATATATATTACGGCAGCGAAGAAATAATTTCTAACGCCCAACGCCATAGCACAAGGTTACGTCACATCACACTACACTACAAATCACTTATTAAATAATTTTAACTTTTTACAAAATAATATATATTTGCGGCTGGTCAAAGGCCACCAATTCTGCCAAGTGCACGCTCGTTCCAACACATGGATCAGGCAAAAAAAAAACTGTCACGCCCCGAACCTGGGCCTGGATGTAACACGGTACTCGGTGCCTGACTACATGTGACCGAGCGAACCAACTGGCTGGCTGAATCAACATGTGATATCATAACATACTGAATGCGGAAGATAAGCTAACACATGTTGATATACTGAAAGTCTCGATAATATAAATCAAAGTGCGGAAATACTGATACAATTCTGAAACATATTTGCAGCCAACATGGCTTAACATGAAAGCCTGTGACTCTGTCTAATCGTTACTCTAGTCTATGAAGCCTCTATTGAAGTATTGAAAACACTGACTGTCTGTAAATACTGAAAGACCATAAAGTAATGATAATGCCCCGAAAGAACTGGGGATCACCAAACAGCTGGTACGAGGATCCTAGCGCTCTGAATCATCAACCTGTAAATCATTACCTGCATTGTGAGATGCAGGCCCCGGGAAAAAGGGACGTCAGTACATTTGAATTGTACTGGTATGTAAAGCAACTGAAAGAAAGAATTATAAATGATGAAACTGAAACTAAGCTGATAACTGAAGTGATAACTATTGAAACTGAAACTGAAGTGAGAACTGGTAACTGATAACTGAAAAGATAACTGACAACTGATAACTGAAAAGATAACTGATAACTGAGCTGATAACTGATAACTGAATTGATAACTGGAAAGATAACAGATAAATGAACTGAATAAAGGAAGTAAGGTTATGATACTCCCTCTTCTGAATGATGAACAACCTGTTTATCTGAATATTAAACTGCGGCCTCGGGCCCAATATATATATGTGCAAAAGCTGCGACCTCGGGCCCAAGTATACGTATATATAACTGCGACCTCAGGTCCAAAATGCATAAAGC